>JANRGW010001723.1:0-12876 GCA_024733675.1 Psilopsiagon aymara | reverse complement strand
CTCCAGGAGCAGAGGGAAGAAAAGGGGGGAAGTGAGTGAACAAACTGCGTGGCTGATTTATGGCTTAAACCACGACACAGGGGAAATCAAGTGTGATTGCTGGCTTGGAAGAACTCTGACAGGATGAGTGGTTGGGGAGATGGGTTGTTTCTGAAGGGATGATTTTCAGTGCACAGCAATTCTAAGTTACAGAAGTAAATTAGGAATATTGAAGAAGCACAGAATTTTCAGCTGCTCCTTCTACTTCTCATCCTTTCTTTCTGCCACTTAGCACAGTTTTCAGTTAAAGCTTCTTTCATCAAAATCTTTCATATGCTTCCCTTCTTTATAGTTTACCAACAATCTCTCTTCCTGCCAGTTCCCACCCTCAGCTCTTATCATCTGAGGGAGACAGAGGTTTTTGCAGCCCTTGCAGGTTGGTGGCATTGAGAGGCAACACACCACATCACTTTGTTCTGTCTCATGGAAAAGGGCAGTGCTGTCATATGCTCTGCTGAGAGCACTGCTTGGCTTTGTGGAGGAAGAAGACAACCCATGCCCACCTTCTTCCTTACTAGCTGTTTGGGCAAGTTGCTCCAGGCTTTACAGTTGTTCTTTCCTCTCCAAAGTTGTATGATCTTTTGCCTGGGACAAGGATTTGCAGAGGGAATGAGACTCAGGGTAGCTGCCTCCTTCCCTAAGAAAGAGTTATGATTGGGATATCTAGTGGAATATGAGAAGGAATGAGGAATAAGCATGAGATTCTCAGTTCCCAGTTCCCAGAATTGAGCACCCCAATGAAAAAAGACCACACAAGGAAGAGGATAAGCACAAACATAAGACACAACTGGTATGCAGAATGACAAAAAAATGTGTGAAAAGAGATGACAATAATAGTAATTGGTGGGGAGGGAGTAAGGGAGACAAGCAGGCACAAAGGGAAGAAAAGAAAATACAAGACCTCTGTTTGCAGTGCTTGCCATACAGAAGCCTCCTCTTTCCATCCACAGACAGTTCCTCTTGCCTCTTCTCTTCCATGCTCCCTACTCACTGTCCACCCACCAGATCTCTTTGATTCCCAGTACTCACAATAAGCGGTGAAAACAAGCAGCCAGAGCACTCGGCACAGAATTTTGCAATACTACTCACTTCAAAAACTTTCCCCATAAAATTCTCAATCCCGGAGAGATAAGAGAGCAAAACAATGATCAGATTATAATAATTCAGTCTAGACTGCACACAGCTGAAGTGTAAAAGGCTGAAATAAGAGCTTTGACAGTGGAAGAGCGCTTAATGCTGACCACACCACCCAAGTCTTGGAAGGCAGACGCAGGGACTGTCAGAATGAAGACCTTCGGCCCACTGTAGGAGAGGATCTGGTTTGAGACCATCTTAAGAACCTGAACATACACAGATCCATGAGACCTGATGAAATCCATCAGTAGGTCCTGAAGGAGCTGGCAAATGCAGTTGCTAAGCCACTGTCCATCATATTTGAAAAATCATGGCAGTCAGGTGAAGTTCCCAATGACTGGATAAAGGGAAATACATGCCCATTTTCAAGAAGGGGAAAATGGAAGAGCCAGGGAACTACAGAGCAGTCAGCCTCACCTCTGTGCCTGCCAAAATTCTTGGAGCAGATTCTCCTGGAAGGCATGCTGAGGCACATGAAGAACAAGGTGGTTGGTGACAGCCAGCATGGCTTCACTAAGGGGAAATCCTGCCTGACCAATCCAGTGGCCTCCTATGATGGGGCTACAGAACTGATGAACAGAGTTAAGGCAGTTGATGTCATCTACCTGGACTTGTACAAAGCATTTGACGCTGTCTCACATGACATCCTCATCTCTAAATTGGAGAGACATAAACTTGATAGGTGGACCACTTGGTGGATAAGGAACTGTCTGGATGGCCACAAGCAAAGAGGTGTGCTCAATGGCTCAATGTGCAGCTGGAGACCAGTAACGAGTGGTGTCCCTCAGGGACTGGTGTTGGGGCCGGTCTTGTTTAACATCTTTGTTGGTGACATGGACAGTGGGACTGAGCGCGCCCTCAGCGAGTTTGCCGATGACACCAAGCTGGGTGGTTCTGTTGATATGCTGGAGGGAAAGAATGCCATCCAGAGGGACCTTGACATGCTTGTGAGGTGGGCTGATGCCAACCTGATGAAGTTTAACCATGCCAAGTGCAAGGTCCTAGACCTGGGTCGAAGCAATCTCAGGCACAGCTCCAGGTTGGGCAGAGAAGAGATTGAGAGCAGCCCTGCAGAGAAGGACTTGGGGTTTTGGTCAATGGAAAAATGAGCATGAGCCAGCTTCAGTGTGCTCTTGCAGCCCAGAAAGCCAACTGTATTGTGGGCTGCATCAAAAGGAGCATCACCAGCACATGGAAGGAGGTGATCCTGACCCTCTACTCTGCTCTCATGAGACCTCACTTGGAGTATTGTGTGCAGTTCTGGTGTCCTCAGCATAAAAAGGACATGGAACTCTTGTTCCATTTTGTTCCTCATGGAACAAGTCCAGAGGAGGGCCATGAGGATGATCAAGGGACTGGAGCAATTCCCTTATGAAGATAGGATGAGAAAATTGGGACTGTTCAGCCTGGAGAAGAGAAGGCTGCAAGGAGACCTCCTAGCAACCTTCCAGTATCTGAAGTTAGCCTATAAAGATGCTGGGGATGGACTATTCATTAGGAACTGTAGTGATAGGACAAGGGGCAACGGGTTAAAACTTAAACAGGGGAAGTTTTGATTGGATATAAGGAAGAAGTTCTTTACTGTGAGGGTGGTGAGGCACTGGAGTGGGTTGGCCAGGGAAGTTGTGAATGCTCCATCTCTGGCGGTGTTCAAGGTTGGGTTGGACAGAGCCTTGGGTGGCATGGTTTAGTGTGAGGTGTCCCTGCCCATGGCAGGGGGGTTGGAACTAGATGACTTTAAGGTCCTTTCCAACCCTAACTATTCTATGATTCTCCTGCATTGTCACTGCATTCCTGCTGGAGACCAGCCTCTGTAGCTTCCCTTCCTAGCTCCTTCAGCTTTTCCCTGTGTTCCTTCACGATATGTAAAACGTGAACTTCAGTAGAAAGGATCTCTTACTTTGCCCTTTGGACATTTCAATTTATTGACATCTTCTGCTTAAGGATGTTTACACCAAGTCTCTTGCTTCACTTTTACATAGCTATGGTTAATACCTGAAGCTAAATGTAAAGATATCAAGCATATGCTGGTAATAAAAAAGAAAGATTACAGGGGTTTTACTGGATATATGTATGCAAAAAGAGAGCATTTTACTTATTTTAAATACAGTAGTTAGAGAATCAGGCTGGTTGAAACAGTATCATACACAGTGCACAGATTTTTACTTTTAACTGTTTTCAGTGAGTGAAAGTAAATTACCAGTGGCTTCAGCTCAGCTGGACATTTGGTGCAATATTTCTGAAAGATGTGGAAAAAGAAGCCTGAAACAAGATAACGGAAAGAACAGAGTCAAAACAGAGCCTGCAGACAACTTAAAGTATTTTAAAACTCCCTACCACAGCCTAAATTCCATTAGCATGAGACTTGGAAGGACACATCTGTTATTCTTTAAGGAACTAAAGCAGTTGGCTGGCCTCCTAGCTCTTGAACAAAGTGTTCAGGGCTCACATGGCAACACTGTGCTGCACATAGCAAATCTGGTTAATTTAGGTTATTTTTCAGAAGGAAAAAATAAAGACAGGAATAATGATTGAGAAGCATCTGCGAAGGACCTGCTATACCTTGAAGTTTTTTTGCAAAATCTGTTTTCATACGTTCATTCATCCATCATCTGGAGTGACTGGAAGCAACACAAATGTGGAAGTACTGTAGATAAAAAGTGCAATGTCAGGAGATTAGTCTAGCTTCCTATTTTACTTTCTTGTATATGAATGGAGAGTTTATGGAGCAGGTGTGAAGAAAGCTCTGTGTGAGTTCAGATTATTCTAAAAAAACTGATTCAAAATATTCAAACTATTGGATTCAAAATATTAAAAAAATAAGGTTTTGATTTTCTTAATCATCTTTCTGTTGGATTGCAAGTGCATATTGAAGAGAAATATTGTGGACTTCCTTACAGGAGGTTTTTGGGTAAAAATATGAGTCTAAAGATTTAAGAAAATACAGATTTGGGAGAGTAGATGGAAAAAAGCAAAAGACAGAAGATAGGTTAAAGGAGTAATATTATTTGTGGAGGCAAAATGAGGGTAAAGTGAAAACAGATGCACTTGAACCTATTCATGAAGTACTGTACCAAGAAAACTGCAGAAATAAATGATGCACAAAGAAAAGTTCCCATTCACTTTTCATGTGAAGGAATTCATGTCCTCATGTCTGAATGGCTACAAAACTCAGAGATAAAGGCCATGGACATATATGTGTATGCATGCTACCTAGATAGGTGTAGTGGGTTAGTAAAGTATGAAAACTTAAAATGAACTTTTACAAGAAATACATAGAGGAAAGATTTTGTGATTAGGTGGGTAGAATTTATTCACTGCACTCAGAACCCTTCAGTACTCAAGTTTTACATAGCCTATGCAATCTGTAAATGTAAAATATAAAGATTAAATGGGTAAAAGATTCATATACAGTATCCTGAGTTTTTCTTCAGACCCTAACTTGAATCCTCTAATCTTTAAAACCACTTTTGTGAACTCTTTTTAAAGCATGGTGTTTCCATGTCATTGCATTGTTAGTTGATAGAGTTGGAAGGAAAAGCCAATCTACAGAGACAAACTGAAAGTTTGAATTTGTTGTTTGTGGGCTTCTTTTTCTTTTGCTTTTAACTGTTGTACAACTAAGTCTTCTGAAGATAAGAGGTTCCTGTTTGTAAAGCCTTGTCTTTATATTTATCTTTGATTTCTTTCTTAAAGAGAAAAAAAGGAAAAAAAGGGGGAAAATAAAAGAAAATAATTAGAAATGTGGAAATACTTCAGACAAGCTGCTCCCACCACTACAGAAAGAGAAGATCAGCAGAGCCTTTGTGTGACTTGGAAAGGCTTACAGTAACTTGGCCAAGGCACTCTTGATTGGAGATAGTCTTTACATCTGGTCACCCTAGGGTGGATACTTTTTGTGATATTTTATGGGTTTATTTCCTGCATTCAAAGGACTTTAACCAACACAAGAGTGTTGTTCTCTGGCCAGACAAGTTCCAGATGCCTCATAACACATACTGGTCAGAGAAGTATTTCAAATACTACTTCAAATAAAACCCTCCAGTTATATATAAAAAAAATAATATAATTGTACATTTAGGAACATGTATTTAAACAAACTTCATTATTTTAAGCAGAACAAAAGCCAACTGAAATGTTTCAAGGCAGTTTAGACCATTTTGAATGGAGACACTAACAGTTGTCTTGGTTTGTTTTTTTAAGTAAGAACCCTGTGATTTAAAGATGAAAATGAAAATAATTGCATTCTGGAAAAATGAGATTCCATCATGTATCGACTTAAGTGTGATACCAGGAGATCCCTTCCTCTTATGTCAACTGTCAGTGATTTGCTGTATAATCTGAAATTAAGAGGGATAAATTTTCTAGGAACAGATAATTTGCAGAAAGCGAAACCGGGTTTAAAAATATTGGTCAAACTTTCAGGCTTCTCAGACCTTTCAGTCACTGAAAATCTCTGTCCCACATTTGTCTGTCTTTAATTTATAAAAGCTGATCCAGCTTAATATAATGGCTGATCCATTTGTGCTCTGCCACTGAGAAAAAAACTGTGCTCCTGTGCTCCTGGGAAACACTACAGCACCAGTTCAGCAGGGGTACTGAAATATGCCAGGCTTCATGCTCACAAATGACTTTGGTCCCAGGAACTGTGGCCCTATACACAGAGTATTCCCATGCATTGGAATGTTCAAGCTATAGTTTCAGAATGCAGCCTTAAATGGCATAGATGCAAGCCTTCAGGCCCACAGCTCTACTCAGGCAGTTACAGGCAGAAACGTTAGCTTTCCAGACCATTTCTCTGCACCATACACAAGATATTGCCCACTGTATGCCGAGGGGAAAGTGAATAATAGATATAAGTGGAAGAATAGAAAGCAGCAAGAAGGAAAAAAATTGAGAACCTTTGAAGTATTTAATTACCTTGTACTACACAGGGGATTTTATTGTTTAGAAGGAGATGAATAAGCACTTGCTCAAAATATAGAATGATTGGCCTTTGAGGTCAGCAGATCACAGCATAACTACTTGCCAAATAGTGGAAAGAGCATGCATCGAATGCTTTTGCAGTGTATTTTTCACCTTCAGACTCATCTGAGCCTCCTGGAGGAATAGAAATGGTGCCACTGAGGGCAAATTGGCACCAAATTAATAACATTTCCTGTCTTGAATTTGCTTCCTCCACCTGCTCACATTTTCTGGGTGAGAGGTTCATCACAGCTATGTTGAGCTGAAGATCTATCCAGACTGCAAGCCTCTTACAACTTCCATTTTCAGGAGTAGACAGAAATTCTGAATGATTTGCTATGATTTTCATCTGTGAATGTTGACCGCTGCAACTGTAAAAGTTCCTGCTGTTAGCATTACAAGAACTTTGTCTTTTTAGCTCAACAGCAGAGAGAGGAGGCGATGTTCAAAGAGACACTAATCCAGAGGAGAGCTCCTTCTCTTATCCACAGGCCTGCCTGTTCTCACATAGCCTGAATATGCTCTCTTGGCATCATGTTAGAGGGCAACCATGAAAAAGCAGGTCTGTTTGCTTGGCTTCCCCTTTAAAAAGAGACTGTTCTCCCATTCTTCAAAAGAAATTTTGACTTCAACATTTTTAAGATTTTTCCATATTGTATTTCAACTTAGATATTTAAAAGTGGTATTTCCTGAAGGTTATATGCTGTCCTAACATATTTGTTATGGGCTTTGATAAGAGAATTTATCTTGAATCTGAGAAATATTTAGCAGAGAAGAAAGAAATAAGGGGTATAACACACTGGGATAAGGTGTGAGATAATTGGATGATCATATAAGGATTTAAAATTTTCCAGTAAACTCATGGAGACTACTGAATCAAGATCTCATTCACTAGTGTATACTTATGTGATAAAGTAAGATGCAAGAGTACAAAAAGAGAGGTGGATTCTGTATCTCAGGCCCTCATTAGCTTGTGAGAGAACAGGCAGGAATTTGACAGTGTCTCTAACACACGAATTGTATACTTTACTCACTGGGTTTACTGGTTATTTTGACATTATCTCAACTGCTTCAGCAAAAAGAAAAATCAATATCCTGACACGTATCTGTCATTCTTTCTCACTGACATTGTTTTATTCATACTGGATTTGAGAAACTGGCATTTTCCCACTGCAGAGAGGCTTCCTGGAAATTAGAGTTAGCAAGCCATCTCTATGACACTTCTATTACTCTTTTGGTTTATTTGCAGTCTAGTAGATAAAATGTGATTCTGGAGCTGAGGATATCTTTGTTCTGTCATGCTTCTGTTTCTTCCTTTTCAGCCTTCCCTTTCCCCAGGAAAAATACAGAGACATTCCTCCTTTACAAACGTGCCTTGAGATCTGCGGCTGGCAATCTTTTCATGAAGGTTAGCTATTTCCTTTAATCTCCACAGCCCCCTTCTTTTCTCACCATTGTTTTTATTCATACCACTGTTTGTGCAAACACAAAAATTTTCTGTGCTCCCAACCATTCATTCAAAGCCTCTTAATTCATTGAAAGCCACTTAATGTCTAGATTATGTTATCAAGGAGCTTTATCTCACACTGTCAAAGAAATGTGATTACACCTCTAAACCTGTTTTTCAGAAACTAACCTCCGTGTTTATAGCAAATCAAACCAGAATGTAATCAACTCAGTTTGCTTTTGACAGATGTTTAAAGCAATTTTATGCTACATAGCTTCCTTGCATCGGGTTTTTTTTTGTTTTTTTTTTTTTTTTTTTTTTTTTTTTTTTTTTTTTTTTTTTTTTTTTTTTGCGGTGCCAGGATGCATTAGTTACAATTTAGGTTCACTGAATATGGCATGAATAGTTTGCCATTAGATAATTGTCTTCTATGCAGGACTACTCCTTTACTTATAGCATTCATTTTGTGAGTTTACTGCTTGCAGACTGTGGTGCCCTGACAGAAATGAAAAGTTAAGTCCTCTGTTTATAAAATGGGAAAAGCCTACGAACTTCCTCTATTGCCTTACTAATGTGCCTTAACACTAACATGGCTCCAGTTGCAAATCTAAAATATCCTGGAGAATATGCTTAGCTTTAAACAAGTGAGCTGCCCCACTAAATGTCTTGAAATCCATTTTACTAATTCGGCGGTACGCTAAAGTTGAACTGCTCCTTCAAACTGATGCTCTACTGCCCCCGTCTGGACATAGGAGAGTAATTCATCCTCAAAACCGGCTCAGCTGGTGATTGCTCCCGCGAGCATTTGAAGTTGACTCTGAGGCAGGCAGTTGCTTCACCAAGAGCCAGAGTCCGCCGGATAATTGTGATCTGAATTCAAAATAATTCTGGACTGGGTTTGAGCCATCTGTTTGAAAGACTCCGTATTTCCTCACAGATTTGTGAATTTCACTTTTTCTCCTTACTATGGGACATAAAATGAATTTCAATATTCATGGTCTTCATCAGACTGCAAGTAACATGAAAGGAAAACATGCATTACATCTAGTAATCACCCCAGCAAAATAGCTTTTCTTCTCAAGTCTAAATGCCAAGCAATTAACCAGAAACTGAAACCTCCCTTGCAGAAGTAACCTCCAAGAAATGCAACTTTGGTTATTATATGAAAAAAAACTCACCTTATTAAAATGAAATATAATATCCTGAAAGGGAATGAAACATGATTAGTGTCCTTAGCATAGTATTTAAATAAATCACTCCCCTAGGTGAGAATAAAGGTTGTTGGAAAGCAGTGTTGTAGTGCTCAAAGTATATTCTCTTATCCCCATCACTGGCTTTGGAGACACCTTTTGTCAGTTGATACTGTTTGGGGTTTAGCCTAAAGCAGTCCTTGTTCACTATTTCTCCCTCTCCTCTTGGAGGCTTCAAAGAGATGCTGCTAATTTTAGGAGTAATCACCACAGAGTGATAAACTAACAAAACACTTATTAAAAATGAAAGCGTATAAAAATAAAACTGCAACTACAACAAAGTGAAAATTCTGAGGAGGATAGACTCCAGCACAGGGAGACATGCAGCAGCCTGCCCCAGTAATGCAGGGGAAGAAGAAAGGCCATGTATTCAGGGAAGGCATAAACAGTCATAAACAGCTTCTGTACTAGTATTCTTACTCTCACAGCTAGTTGCACTCTGCAAATGCTAAGCTTTAGGTCTTCCCTGAAATCTCATTGGCTTCAGGAGGATGTGTCTATCCCAGGGATACACCAGTTATTTTTTAGCTTGCTCTCTGGTTGTCTGGGACCTTCTTTTTTCCAAGACAAATCTACGGTGAGGACAGCTCCCCAAAAAGGACAGTAGATACAAAGCAGTTGTTGAAATACTTTTATTTCTCAGTGAGACATGTCCTTGGAGTCCCTCAGTGTCAACTCCTTTGTCTTTTCCTGACCTGTTTCCACCATTTCAAAGGCATCTGCAGAATTCTTTTCTTCAGTGCCAAAGGATTTAACAGAGATATTGGCAGTAGCTGGGAATTTAATTGTTTCTGATATTATCAGCAGTAAAAAAAAATCACATGTGGGAGAAGCACTCATCTGATTTATAAGGGGTCTGTTTCCCTAAAAATTCTCTCCAGTCCTAGCACTGCACAATACTGGCATATGCTACAACCATGAATATTCAAGAGCAGCGTTATTCAAGTATCACAGTTAATGGTAATAACCTTTTTTTTTCCCCAGATTAATCAGAAAATATTTAAGTCAGCATATTTAAATAATGCACTGAAATCAGATCACAGCATGAATAATATTTAAATTAAATCTGACAACATAAGAAATATAAAAAGAAGTATTCACTGTAATGGAAATAAGGAATTTTGAAAACTGCATTTTCTGAAGAAGGAAGTACTTAAAAGACCTGCCTTGGTAAGATAATTTATGGAATGACCTTAGCAGCAAATAAAAAGTATAGTTAGACCAAATGAGGCCTCCATAAAATGAAAAGGAGAATAAATGAAAATGAGACAGATACACATATTGCTCTGCAGAAAGGAAGAGAAACTAAACCAGACAGACTGTTCTCGTTTCTTGCAGCTGAAATCTGTGTGTCACTAAAAGCACTTTAAGGAAAAAAGCTTTTAAAGGATGTGTTTATAAACTTAAGCACATCTCAAACCAAGAAGCTGGATAACAAGGCTCTCAAGTACACATTTCTGAGTGGTGGAGTTCACAATATGAGGGTATATAAAAGCAAATGCCTGAAAACCTCTATCTTTTTTTTTTTTCTCATGACGATACCTTGGTTTGGGTCAGGCGTAAGGAATGTACTAAGGAGAAGGTATTTGTTGCTTTATATTTCACTGCTGTTTTGCACTGTGCAAAATTGAAAGACAGGTTCAAGACAGTTGGAAAGTGAAGAGGAGAGGAGCCTTGGTCAGCTCAGCTCCAACTTTAATACCATTTAACGCCTTTGAAAGTCCAGATGTCAGTGCTCTCTGTCTCTCTCTGCTGATGGAATGTGACTGGTAGTGTCTTGTATTTAATTGAATGGCATGGTGTTTGAGAAACAGCTCTTTGCTAAATAAAAAGAATGCCTTCCATTGCTGTCAATTGATCAAGATTGTCTACTTCCAATTTAGCTGTTTATAGGTGTTATTCCTGAGCAGTAAGAAATGCTTCTCAGTCGCTTAAATTGTTTTCTCATTGTCTTCTGGATATGCAAACAGGGAGTTTTAAAAAAGCCCTTTCTTGTGTACACTTTCATACTGAATTTCTCCATCATCTGCTGCAACACAAATATGTCTTGGGCAGTTAATTGTCATTCTGAATAGAGACTGATTCCTTCCATTCCGCTGTTCAGGCTTACATAAAGATCAAGGTGTGACAGTAACGATGAGGAAGGTGTCACCATAGCTTCATTCTGGCACATGGGAAGGTGTTAGGAAAGTAACAGCAGTTTCACTCCAACGTAAGCTGCTTAATTAAACCAGTTGCTGCTCATAGACAAAACACTCTGAACTCACAGATGGGAACAACGCCATCCTTGCAGATGGGCATGAGCATCCAGCACCAAGGAACATTGTACTGTCACTGAATATCTGTGTTGATGCTTGGCCAGAAATGTCAAAAAAAAAGGTGCTGATCCTAATCTTCTATGCCCATAATACAAGGGAACACACCACCAGTCATTAATCCAGCACCCATCTGGGTTAATTTTCTGAAGTCCCTGGGGAAAAATAAGGAGAATTTAATGAGTAGGTTTAAAACAAGCTGAGTGTTTCTAAATGCATTTCTACATTTAGAAATCTTGCAAGAGAAATATCCTTTGAAGCCTGATCTCGGGGACATCTTCTTGATTTCATGAGAAAAAAAAATAATCTTCCAAGAAAACAATAGTTCTCCTGAAGCCAGTGACCTTATTGCCCACAGTAGGATTACAAATTTTTTAGAGAAGAGAGACTACATGCTACCAAAGACAACCTTATTTTGTCACTACTGGATTTACAAATTTAGTCATGCTGTAGGTGACACTAACAAAAGAAGGAATATGCTAGAAATTGATCCATGAAATGGAAGGCAGGAATTAATGATGTTTTGCTTTAAGACAATGGTCAAGATATTTGCAAAATCACATATTTGCTTAGCAGCATTCATTGTTATCATGGGGGAGCACAGCTTGGAACTCTGTTCTGAACACTGAGCATCTCTAGTATCAATGTATTTCCAACTGCTTTAAAAGGCAAAGACCGCCTGCGGCTCCTTTTCTCTTTTGGGTCTCTCTTCATTCTTACCTACTGCATGAGCAACTGCCTAATGAAAGGGAAGGGGCCCACAACAATAGCAGGACTTTGGGAGACGGAACCTAATTGCTGGCTTCCTTCAAGTGAGAAAAGGACAAGAAAAAGGGTAGAACCTAAAAGGAGTAAAAGGTATGAGGAAATAAAAAAAGGTGAAAAATGTGAACAGGAAAAGCTAGAGAATTTTTGAATTATTTAATTACCTTGTACTACACGGGGGATTTTGTGGCTTAGAAGGGGACGAATAACCACTTGCTCAAAATACAAAATGATTGACCTTTGAGGTCAGCAGACCTGGCAGTCATGCACAGCATAACTGCTTGTTGAATATACTACAAAGACAATCAAATGCCATCACTGTACTTTTCATCTTCAAACTCATCTTCTGGGACTCCTGTAGAAACAGAAATGGTGCCAATGAGGGCTAAATAGCACCAAACTAACAATATTTCTGCTCTTGCATTTACTTCCTCCATCTGCTCACATTTCCTGGGTGGCAGATTCATCTCAGCAATGTTTAGTTGAAGAACCATCCAGGATGCATTAATGTGTGAGCTTTGACCTCAGCAGCACAAAAAAATCCTGTTCTGTTAGCATTATGTGAACTGTGGTTTGTCCTTTGTGCTCAAAAGCAGAGAGACAGAAGGCTGTGTTCAAACAGCTACTAATCTTGAGGAGAGCTCTTTCTCTCACCCTCAAGCTAGTAAGTTCTTTCTCAGAGTATCAGCATGATGCCAGCCTTATGAAGTTTAACCATGCCAAGTGCAAGGTTCTACACTTGCATCAGAGCAATATCAGGCACAGCTACAGGTTGGGCAGTGAAGAGATTGAGAGCAGCCCTGCAGAGAAGGACTTGGGGGCGTTGACCGATGAGAGAATGAACATGAGCCTGCAGTGTGTGCTCACAGCCCAGAAAGGCAAAAGTATCCTGGGCTGCATCAAAAGGAGCATGACCAGCAGGTTGAGGGAGGTGATCCTGCCCCTCTACTCTGCTCTTGTG
>JANRGW010001721.1:0-29072 GCA_024733675.1 Psilopsiagon aymara | reverse complement strand
TGGGCTGCCCAGGGAAGTTGTGAATGCTCCATCGCTGGCGGTGTTCAAGGCCAGGTTGGACAGAGCCTTGGGTGATACGGTTTAGTGTAAGGTGTCCCTGGCCATGTCAGGGAGGTTGAAACTAGATGATCTTAAGGTCCTTTCCAATCCTAACTGTTCTATGATTCTATGTATGGTCCAGCCACTCTTTAACTTCCCATCATTCTGTGGCAAGTTTTCCAGGCACTTCCTCATTCTTCCTTCTTTCTTCTGAAACACACTCAAATATAACACTACAGGTTGCTGAAACCAGGGTGTCCCCACACCACACAGCACTGCAGCAAAGGCTGCAGCAGGACCCGTATGATGAGCAAGTACAACCTCCAGTGCTTTACTCCACCTTTACGTATGCCCTGATAGCATGAACTGTCTCGTGGCCCACGTTGCAGCAAGTGAACCATCAGCCATAAACCCTTTTCAGACTTCCCTTTCAACAGAAGAGGGTCCTCTACTTGCTAAGCATCTCTTAGATTTTATTCCTCTACACATTCACCCTTACTAAAATAACTAAAATTGTGTTGCCACCCAAGTCACTAGGCATTTAGAAGACTGTATTAATAACTTTCAGTTTTCCTTTTCTTCATGTACCCTTGCCCTAACTTTTGCATCCTCTGTAAACCTGATTAATAAATGACTACGTTTTGTTCTGGATCACAAATTAGAACGTTTAACAAGCACCGGCTGAAAATCTGGTCCCCCACAGATCACATGGGAAATGTATCTGCTTAGAAATGACTTCCCAGATATAGCTATTTTTACAAACTGTCAAACATGTTTTAAATCAGTATTATGCGTGCCAGTTTGATAATGGATTCATTTGCCAATTTAGCTTTCGGTTTATTCATTCCCATATGCACCTGTAAAGGAGTAATTTTGACCTTCAAATATCATATTATTACAACAAAGAGGGTCATCAGCTTGGAAACATGATTTCAAAGCATGTATTTGTGAAAAGCATTTAGGTTAGTTGCCTGTCTTTCTCCTTCCGAGGCTGCAGAGAAGGCTTCTGTGATGTTTTACAGTCCTTTCCTCTAAACTCTGCATGGGTTAATTTTATCCCAAGTTCTTGAAAGCTGAAACAGCAAAACTGCATTTTAATTGAAAATATTTTACACTTTCAGCTGAAAAAATTCAGAATAGAATAAAAACTACAGTTTAAGCGATGCTTTCTCGAGCCACAGAGTTGAATGGCAGATAGGACCGGCCTGGAGGGAACACCCTCAGAAGGCTGATGCTTCTGGGGTAATCCTTACATTCTATGCTGAAAACTCCCTTTGTCTTCATTAAATATTAACCAGACATTATCACCAAGGAGCTATATATAAAAGCATGTTAAGTAATAGTACCCAATAAAAAAAAACCCAAGATTTTATTTCAAATTTACCATAAGGGGTTGTCACATATGACCCCTTTCTAAGCTACGATTAATCATCTCAGCTCCACTAACTCAAACAGATCCTTTGTTCTCCTGCATGGCTGGGAATTACACCTGAAGTGGGTACAGTGAAAGGACATTTACTGAGATCCACTTGTTGAGTCCTTAGCAGGCAAAGCTGTCAAAGCATTTTATTCAGCTGAGAAGGACCATTTGCATGTGTATGTGGAGATTTTCATGCAGGTATGATATGACTATATCACATCCATACATGAGTGAATATACACATGCATTATTGATGTTGACATAGCACATCAGTGTTTTATCCACCCGCAGATGCTGATATTATTTTATTCTGCAATTACTTCATTGTCAAGACTTGTAACAGGCTGCACCATGTTTTACTGTCCAAATCCAACCATTAAATGGCAGTTTATTTGGCAGTTTCCGTTCTCTAGATTTTGTTCCTTTCTATTTCATTAGAGGGTTTCCAGCATGAAAGCTTAAGTAATATTCAGAGAAAATGGCAATGCAGATTTTTCATCTAATAGTAGCTTCTTATTAGATAAATCTATTTTTTCCAGAATATGCCACTTTTCAATTATTCAATCACGCACTTGACATAATATTTTTCTGTCAAAACCTATTCTATTTCTTTGAAATCGTTACCCTCTCTCTTCCCTGACCTTCTCTCCTCATCCCCAACTACTCCCTTCGTCACTCTGCTGCTGCTCCTACATATCCCTACCAACATTTTAGGCTCATTCCCTGATAACTGTTTCTCTTCCCCCACTTCATTAGTCTCCCATCACCATCAAGCTCCATCCCACCATATTCCCAAAGCAACAAGATAGGACAAATCCCAACCTGCTCCCTAACCCAGCCACCATGCCAGGATTCTGGGTCCCACTCACCCAAGGGGTGGCAAAGGCAGTAAGGGGTGGTGGGGAAAGGAGGTGATGAATGCATGGGGACTTGGTTTCAGTTTCTTAAGAGGAACCAGAGAACAGCCCTCTCCCATGTGTCCCACTAGGTTTCTGTGACTTTAATCCCATCCCCAAGCCTGGCAGCCTTTGCTCACTATCCCGGTGCCACACTCCCAGCTCAGCACTGTTACTACATGTGCACTTCCCCTCCTCCATTCCCAGGAGATCTCATCCACCCAGAGGCTCTACATGAGCTAAAGGAACCAGCAAAATACTGAACAAGAGGCTTGAGAGGCAGGCAAATTATAAGGCCATAAGCGCAGGAAGACCATGAGGCATGACTGGCTTTATTTATAGTCTTTACTCAATGCTTTGTTATTCTTGCAGTTAAAGCAGTTAAGAAATGACAGAGTTCAAGGTCGAGAGTGTTGTCCCAGGCACACAAAGGCAAGATCAGAGGGAGGCTCAGAAGCCATGCTGCCCTTTCCTTTTTCATCAGATGGCAGTTTCTCCTTTCTGTTTTACACACTGCTCTCAGGTCTGCATCCTAAATGTTTAAACAAAGAGCAGTCACATCCTCAAACAATTAAAGGCCATGAGACTTTAAAACAGACCGAGACTTTACATGCTACAGTATGACAAGATGCATACCAAATTTACTCTTCCCACCCAGGCTGCACTCCAGCTAAAATCAGTGTTGAAAAATCAAAGATTTCAGGAAAGTACAAACAGCCCTAGAAATTAAGACTGCTTATTGCCTCTTCCTCAGCTATGAATGTTTCCTTGAAATGGGGAAGCCTGAAGAGAAATGAAAATGAGAAGACCCCAAGTTGATAACCCTGCTGTCACTGACCTTGCAGAAAGTGCACTTGCCGTATTGCAACTATGACTACCACCAAATGTGCGCTCATTTCAAAGGAGAGCTGAATCTCTTTCTTAAAAATACAAATCCAAACCACTTGCACCAACTCATTTTGCTGCTGAAGACCCTTAGTTATATTTTGTTGTTGTTGTTGTCTTGCATGGCCCACAAAATAACAAGGGATACCAAAGCAGTAAATGAGTGTACAAGTGAACCTGAGAAAAATCAGAGCTTCTAATCACCCTTGGGTAACTGCAATATAAAAAAGAGTGCAGGATGAAGGTAACCAGTGATTTTATTTAGATCCTCCCACATGAACAGGATTAATTCCACGCTCTGCAGATCTTCATTTGTGTCCTCCTTATTCTATGGGGAAATTAAAGTACACAGTGGTTTGCTGTATACTCTGCTTAATTTAACTGTTTCTGTTGCAGCTGTGCTACTTCCCTTCCAAAGAGAGGACAACCCTAATGCCTATGCCCTCCATCAGCACAATCCAGCCCCAGCACTGAAGACCTCAGTTAATTCCTGCCTCACTGAGAAATGTCCTCCTAAGTAGAAGGCTCTCTTTACTGTCCTCTTGCCATCTTAGTACTGCTATCAAGTACTGGAATTCAAATAAACTGTCTTAGGATAAAGTTCAAGCTCTTAGGAATAATATGTGCTTTAGGACTCAGTGTGAGCTCCTCCATAAGCTTCCACTTGCAGCTTTCTTCAAAAAACCCTGATGGCATCAGCCAGTTTTCCAAATACAACCCCCACAACAGCTACAGCTAAACACCAGTCTCCAGCTGGACAACACAACATTGACCATCTCTTTCTAGCACAAAAAAATCTGCTTCGCTTCAAAAAGTCCCTGCTGGAGCTGGTTCTTTGCATCAAGGCATTATTGCATGGAATAGGGTTGCATTCCCACCCTATTCCACATACAGAAGCCTCGGACAAGCCTCCTTATGGCCAGGAGGGAGCCGAGTTTTCTAATCTCCCTCTGGATGGTTTTCAGGGCTGGGGGCAGGTTGAGGATCATCGCACTCTGCTCATCCCAAAAAAAGGCTGGCATTCAAGTCATCCCTATCTTCAAGTCCATCCCAAATAAAACACAAAAGGCAGGGAGAGAACAAGGGAAACAAAATAAAAGCACAGTGAGTCCCAGCCAAGCATAAGGGCTTCTCTTCTTCATCTGTTCACTCTTCCTACAGCCAAAACAGAGAGTTAAGCTACGCACATGACTAAGGGTTTCCAGCACCAGGGATTTCCCAGGGCTATTTATCAAATCAAAAGTCAACAAGCTACACAGTAGATTTTTATTGCAAGGACAACACTGAAGGAAGAAACCACAAGACTTCATTTCCTTTCTCCCATGTTTTTCAAATAGCATCTGTTTGCCCACCACAGACAAAGCAAAACACAGGCTTCTTCCCTCCCTTTAAACTGGAGATTAAGATACTCAGATAGACTTTAATATTGAGAAGCAAGTGGCCAACACAGTTCTTCCAAACCCAAACAGCATTCGAATTCCTCACCATACAGACACAACAGGATCACACCAGTCACCCGGGCACTGCAATCTCCTTCCACAGCAGCAGTTCCCTCCCAGCAATGCAGTTTCTCCTCAAAGCAAAGCTTAGGTCAGAATTAAAGAGGGGAGCAAATGCCTGAAACACAAAGGTCTTTCACTGGCCACATCAAATACAAATTGTGAGATGGGAATGATAAAAGTCAAAGGAAGACCATTTTGCTCAGCAAAAACCAGCCATTAAAGGCAGTCATCAAGGCCATGGTCAAGCTAACCACACACAGGGTGACAGCCAGCCACTTGTCACTTGGCAAAATCACTGTCTACAGGCTAATGCTTCAAACAAGTATTTAAATACATCTTGATCCCAAAATCACAGAGTGGAGGCAAGGGATGAACCGCAGGCCACCCATGATGGTCACTAATGATGCAATCTATTTCTAACAGATAAAACATCTCAGCAATCAGCACTACTCTTTGACTGGAGAAGAGCAGAACACAGCAGTGACAAACACACGTTCCTCCCTAAATCTCCTCCTTCCCCTCCTCATGACCTTTCTCCTCTGCAGTGGAGTAAAAGTTAGTTTTTAAAAAAACTGAAAAATATGGGGAGAAAAGGACAAAGCAAAAGTAAGACTTGTAAAAAGCTGCACCTATTTGGAACAAATAAAAAAATACAATTTAAAGCTTAAAAAAACCCAAAAAGAATTCCTTTAAGAAAAAAATCTTAACCAGACTCTACTACCTTTCTCTTTTCTATGACAGCCTTTCCAGGAAAGATTTACTCACTTTCTCACCTGATTCTGTAATTCAGTGTTGTCACTACACAGGCACCAGTGTTACTGAATTTACACGGCGTTACAACCAGGAGGTTATTCAAAATACAAATTACACAGCCCAGCACTGAACACAACAGCTTTCCTGAATTATGGCTGTTTCCTAAAATTGCTGGTACCACATTAATAACTGTAGCCAAATGCGTGACCAACCCATGTCTATCCAAACAGCTTCAAACCAGAAAGCACAGCAGCAAGAAGAGACTGCCAAGCAGGGACACTGAGATTTTGAATGCAAGCATGGGTTTATTATTAGGTTGTTCTGTTGAGTTACATTACCAATGCCTTGGCTATGCTGGATAAAAATAAAAGCACAGTATTTTCATAAACTCTCTACCTATACTGACGCAAGCTGCTGCCCGTGCTTTGCAGCATGAAAGAAGGAGCATCCAGCTGAAGGCAGAGAAGCTGTGCTGATGCACGGCTGGGGTCCCATGCAGGCAGATACAGCCTGCCAAGCACTGCCCCTGGCAAGGAGAGCACAGATGTGGGTCACACAGACGCCGGGTTGGTTTCTCCTGCCATTATGCACACAGTTTGAGAAATGCCTATTCCTATTACAGTTTCCCCCCACATCATGACAATAGACTTACGCCCTGCTTATGCCCGTGCACTTCTCAAAGTCAGTGAGTTTTGAGTCCTGGGACAAAATTCTTGCCACGGAAGTGAAGGTGCCCCACAGTTTATACCTCCCACTGGATTTTACTTCTGGACTGGTTTTCGTTCCCTCACAGTCCTCCTGTGTAACCTTGGGGGTACTATTTCAGCCCAAATTCAGCATTATACTGAAGTACTTGCTTCACATCATGCATATGAGTTGAAAATCAATGCAAGTATATTGACACAGTCATGACTTGCTGAAGGTCAGAAAACAAACTGGTGACAGAGATGGAAATAAAAGAGAGACCTCCCAATCTCAAAATCAATTCCTTTAACCTCCAGGCCACGTTTGCATTAATTAATAAGGGAAACAATTCATCTGCAAGTGGTCTGAATCATTTTAGTGATCAGGTAATGTGTCCCAGTTCTGTCACTGTTACACTTGTTGGCTGAGAGCTCTGATTTCCATCTCCATGTCACTTGCCCAACAACTTCTGTCCTTGGGAAAAAGTAATCACGTATGAAGAGGATGACAACCACAACTAGCTTAAAATATACGCCTGCTGGCATGTATTGAGAATGCACTATAATATAAAGAGCTAATGTGAAGGGAGCAAGACTAAAACACTAGAAATTTTAGACTAAGTGAATGTGGATATCCAAACCCAAATTATGAGAAATTATCATTTTAGGAAATGGTAGGAATTGCCTTTACATAAATTACTTCTTAAAATATTTAAAATCCCACTTCAGCCTCAGTAGAAATTAATGTTTAATATCTGCTCTTCTGTAACCTAACGGAAGTATTTGTAAAATGCATTCAGACAGCCCCATTGTGCTCTCAAAACATAGGCAAGAGAAGGTAGCCAAAGACCAAATGAGAAACCATCTGATTTCAGTCAGATAGCTTTCCTGAGCTACCTGCTATCAAGTAAATCACTTGCCAGAGAAGAAAGGAGATCAGACCCAAATGCTTGAAGGTGACTCTTTGTAACAGCAACCAGTTATGAATGATATCACATTAGCACCACTTCTATATTTTAGAGATCATTTTTCCAATGCATTTATCTATCTTCTGTCATTTTTCACAGTTAAGCAATTACTGGTCTGTTGGAAGGACGCCAGCTGTCAGTACTGCTGTCAAACTGACACTTCACAAATATGTAAGAGTCCACATTTCTGATGATGAATTCCTCACTGTCTGTGCGACAGGATAAATTACTGCCAGCAATACCTACACAATGACTCCAAGGGTCAGTAGGCTTCCCATAAAGAGGGTAGGTAAGGTGAAGGGCACTGTTACAAGATGACAACTGCCACATCATGGGATTTACAGAGTTGTGTTTGGGGATTTTTAACTAAACTTCCTTAAAATCCCAGCTATCTAGATGCTGCAAGCACTATGGCCATGCCCATTATATTGGTAACATGCATGATGAGCGCCAAGCAGAGCTATGGGACAGGTCATCAGCAAAGAAGCATGAATAGCAACGCTACGCTGCCTCTTCAATGCAATGGGTCTTCCTGGAACATTTCAGGAAACCCCTCAGCCATACTCATCAAACCTCTCCAAGGACCAGTTGCAGTCCAACAAGCCTAAGTAAAACAACTCTTTTCAAGAGTTTTAGCCTTTCATTTAAACGTGCCCTAACTTTTAATCCTCTTGCCCATCATACAGAATTGCATATCAGAGATACAGTTGGAGAGATTGATGTCACATGGACAGAATGCAGGTATCAAAGCCATACTACAGTGAGCAGTATTTCACACTTGTCATAATAATGAGGTTATGTGTGTGTACTGCATAAGCCCATCATAGAGATAACCTCTTAACCTACCCTAACTCATATCCCTTCCAGCCCTAACTAGCACAAGAGCTTAGCACAAGTAATAAATCCTGGTGGGTTTCCACTCCTTCACCCTTCTCACTGAATTTCTAAGTGAGGGGTAAAAAAATGGTGTGAGGTTAGCAAGCTGCTGAATAATAAAGGTTTATTTGATCAACCTCTTATTGAGCAGAGCTTAACTGAGTAACCAGTGCAACTACCCAACTCTTCCACTAGCTCTTTCGCTAACTCCCTGCTGACCAACTCATTAAACAGCGCAATGAAGTATCACCCTAGGAGGGCAATTAAACTCTTCACTGAAGAGAGCAAGGAACAGTCTGAGACAGTTCATTGTGCACACATGCTAGCTCTGGGAACCAACAGAGGTTTCTCTCAAATTAACAAAAGTGCTGGTACTTGTGGGGAAAGAACATGGCTTTTTCCTTGTTCTTTTTATGATTTCCAATGCCATCAAAAGGTACAAAGCCACATCTACAGCTGGTACAAATCTCAATAAATCCGTCCCTGGTGGTGCTCAAGTCCAGGTTGGACAGAGCCTTGAGTGGCATGGTTTAGTGGGAGGCGTCCCTGCCCATGGCAGGGGGGGTTGGAACTAGATAGTTCCAAGATCCTTTCCAACCCTAAATATCCTACGATCCTATAAATCCACTGACTTTGGTAACACTACATGAATCTAAGGCAACAAAGATTTTGGTTCCAAAGCCTTAAGAATTACAAATAAAAACCAGTAACACTCTAAATTTTGGTTCCTATTCAAAAACCTGCTGACTGCCCCAATACAACTGAAAATACTGACTTTGCTTTCTACTTACCCGGGCCAAACCAAACATGTGGTTTTCACAAATCCAACAGAAAGAACTATATGCCACTTAAAATAACAGCAACCACTGACTGCTGACTCCTGTAGCTACCTTCCAGTACTGTACTCAAGCAGTCATTGTGCTTAAGTTTTCTGGAGAGACCCATAGCAGGCCAAACAAAATAGCGTCATATAAGAATAAAATATTTAGGCAAAAGATATTGAGCTATTTAGCTTTAATATCAGCCATGTTGATTCCCTCAAAACTGTTACTGTCTCATTACTACTATGGGACAGCAAGGTACTACAGAGAGTAGCCAGAATGTATAACTTCTCTAAAAACAGAACTTCTGTAAAATCCATATATAACTAATTTGGACAACTATGAAACCACAATTGCAGGAAAGACATACAATACAAAAAAAGATGATATATTTTTTCTCTGAAATCCCACAAACTGGTGAAACGTCTAGTTAATTCCAAAATAGAATTCCCACAGTAATTGAAAAGCCACCAGAAATAGCACAAAGACCCCAACACAGCACCAAAAACCCGACAGTAGTAAAGCCTTCAAGGGACGTGTTGTAAAATATCTAACTACAGCTTCCCTATATAACCCAGCCACACAAAGACAATATAAATAATATTTTTACCAAGTTATAGCATCAGAAACAAGTGTGAATCAATAAGGCTGCACATGTACAACTGCATGCAGGATGCATTAGAACAAAACCCTCTCTGCCATGAGCAACTGTGAGGTCTGCCAAGGCAAATATTGGAGCTCCACGGAGCAAGAAGGTAAAGTGCAGTGGGATGTTATTCAGAGAGCACAGTGAAGCCTGCTGGCATAGAAACCCCTGCAGAAACACCCTGACTTGGGTTTTTTGGGGTAATCAGGGAAGGACCTGGCTTACAGCCCAGAGCCAGCACCCCACATCACAGCCAGCTCCTGCCATCAAGTTGGAAACTGAACCACAAGGTAGCTGCACTTCCATTCCAACAGGGAAGGGTTTGGGGCTTCTTCTTACATAGGGTCCTGATCAAAAACTCAAAGGAAATGAGAGCTAGGTCACTGTGGCTGTATTTAACATGGGCCATAAACAACCACAGATACTGTCAAAAGTAACCCAAGCAGAAGCCATACACATCTATTTATGTAGATATGATTAAAAGGATCCTTACAATTCAAAATCATATATAGAAAATCTGAAACGAATTTCTCGCAAACCTACACCAAAAAAAAGGGTGAAAAGTAGTGTTTTCCTTTTTTAGCAGCACAATCTCCTGCAGTCTACATAACCAAGCTGGGGACACACACAAGATCTGAAATGGAACTGACCACAGCTTTAAAATCAGATACATTTAAAAACATGTTCAATGGGTTGAGTTCTGTCTCCCCTCCTAATTCAGGGCATAACTAGAAAAATACCGACATTTCTTTCTCTGCATAACAGGAATAAAACAGATAACAGCACAAAAAGGTAAGAGGGATTTTTAAATTATTTACTAAATTTCTAAACTTAAATTAAGAATACTACCCCAACTACAATACTTGTTTTTTCTAATTTGCCTCATTAAAACCTGAAGCACCACAAGCTGTGAAATGAAAAGATACAGGATTCTGTCTTCAGCACACAAACTGAGCTTGCTTTAGCTATTTTACAGGAAATACAAGTAACACCAAGAACTGAAAGACATGAAGTGCTGACAGAAATAGCAATCTCTACAGTGGTCTTCATTTGAAGACATAATCAACAATTACAGCACTTAAAATGCTGCAGTTTGCAAATCTAGACTTTTTACCTTCAGCTACTACACAGAAACCTGTGATAAGGACATAGGAGACACAAGAGATCCCTTTCTTGACTTACACGGACACGACAAAGGAAAGTGGAGGGCAGGCAGGGAAAACAAGAGAGCCAGCTAACGCACCAGGCTGCAGCTACAGCTGTGAGCCAGGACTTTTGCAACTGGTGAATAAGGCTTTCAGCAGCAAACTGAAGGATATGAACTGATATCCCATACAGCAAGAAACATGACAAAAAAGCAGCTGTCATTACAGGGGAATGACAAGGCGTGTTGGGACAAAACACTGGAGGAAGCACAGGCTGGATTCACTGATGAAAAGAAGACAGGGAGCAGCACTGCTGAAGTACAAAGTCAAAGTGGTCTGGGAAACCTGATAGCATATATCAGGGCAGAAGCTGAAGAGAAATAAAGGAGAACATTTCAGTGATCTAAAATCCCTTTGAAAAAAAAGCTTTCCAAGAAGGAAAAATAAAAATCAAGTGGAAGATGCAGATTCACATCATAACCTGGGCAGAAGACCTACACAAGAACACATAACACAGGCAAAACTTTGGGTAGGAATATGAAATTTGCTGCAGCAGCTAATGAATCCATCTAACTGTATCCTGCAACTCCCTGCAGCCCCATCTATGCTTCTACAGAAAGCAGAAATATCCAATTAAACATCTTGTTCTGGGCTGAATACAAAAGAGAAAATTATCTCCTAACACCTACCAGGGTCTTCCAAGTCATGAGCTTCAGTTAAGGTTATTATCCAGCCTGCACCAATGCAGTGTTAGTGGTGATCATACCACTACCATAACCAACCTGAGGCTTAGACATTTGACCATGGAACTTGCTGTGCAGAAAACTACCAGACCAGATCTCTTCATCAGGCTGTGACAGCCCTTGCCCTGGACTACCCACCTCCAATAACACACTTAACATATCAAGAACTTAATTCTGTGCTCACACTGGCTCTCTACTCCGCTTACCACAAAACCAATTCCTAGTTTCTAGCTAAATTGCCTTCTTCCCCTGTGGTTATTTATTTTCTATAACAGCTTCTTTTAAGGGAGGTTTGAATTCTGAATATCTACATTAGTTAGAGCCTCCAGGTCAGCTTTATTTACCAGTTTGTCAACATTTTCAGATCATTCTCTGCAGATTAAAGGAACCCTTGCAGAACCTGGCTGAACAGAACTGCTCGCACCCTTCAGGAGCTGGCACACGGCAGGGATGTAGCTCAGCACTGACGAGCACATTTGAAGAAACGCAACCTTAAAAATACTACAATACTTTGTCTGTGAGAAATAACATAGCAAGTAAGGAAAGAGCTTCAGCTTTCCACACTTGGTTTTCCAGCCTAGACAGCTGAACTGCAGTGAAAAGTTTTTGCTTTCTTTCCCTAAGTATCCAATGATTACAGATGCAATTTCTTGGTAATAAATACCATCTTAGCCAAACCTAGAATTACATCAAGCCCATTTCTAATGTTCTTTTCATAAGAAGAGGAGAGCAAAACCAGGTTTTCAATCCACTCCTGCTCCTCTGGAGACTGAGCATAACCCTCCCTCATCACACTTAAGAAGCTCAACCACATTTCCTTTACAGCTCCCATAGCTGCCACATTATTTCAGCTCTCTCCATTTTCGTGTCTTCCTCCAGTCCTTACATCCAGCTCTTTGTACTTGTGGCTTCTCCTACTCTGACTTCTATGTTATCCAACACGAATAACACAAGAAAGGGAGGCAAAGGGCTTCTGTAAGAAAACCAAATGACCTCCAATTGGTGTGGCTCAGCATCTCTGCATTGCCCCATGGCTTTTGGCAACCCTCTTCACACATGCAGAGGGCTTGTTAGCTGCACAGCAGAAACCACTGACACAGACCTGGAGGACTGGTACCCCACAGGGCACCTGCATCTACAATGGGACCCCTTTTGCCCCCCCCCCCCTCGCAACCTCCAAGGGACAAAAGACAGGGAGCACAGACAGTCACCAGTGGGAAAGGGGGGCTGCTGTAGCCAGCATGATCTCTACAGGTGGTCAGCAGGACACTCCCATCAGAAGGGGACTACATAAACACAGAAGGTCAGCTCTCCTGCTGGAATTACAACAAGGGGGATTAGGTGGAGTCTATTAACGGATTAAACCCTGCCCCGAAGATCACCGAGGCTTAGCTTCCCTGTTCCACTTCTATTAATAAGTGACATCGCTATGAGTTTGGGTGGACCTCTTTGAAATATCCATTTCCACATGCAGGGAAAGAGCAGAGGAGGCAGCATACATCCTCTGGAAAAAAAAAAAAAAAATAATCATTTTCAGAAGAACACACTCATCTGTTTCAAAAAAATATGTATCTTCCAATGACAAATAATAACAAGTGTAAACTTCCATTACATTTCTTCTGCTTATGTATTTAAAGGACCATAAAACATATCCCTCCATCTTCAAGAGCTGCTTAAACTGCAGCAAGTTGTTAGAAACTAATCAGGTCTACAAGATACCAATTTATTACACTGGCTAAAATACAAACACTAATCCCTAAGGGCTATCTGGCAAGAATGTAAACTTCATTAACTTCATGTTTTGCTTAGGGCTTGCATAAAATTAAATATTGATTGTCTTGCCAGTTAATATAATGTAAAGATGATATGTGTGCATTGGAGAAGCATATAAATATTTATTACAGAAGTAATCAAATGCCAAGCAAAGCCAGTCTAATCACTTATTTAGATCGCCTTTGGGTTTTTTTTCTCTCAAAGGGCCAGCGCTTGGGGCATGCAAAGTGGGAGGAATAACACAGGTGTTAACACACAGTCAACTACCTTTATTTCACAGTTGTTTGCAGGACAACCAGACTAGATGACCTTTGACAGTCTCTTCCAACTCAACCTATTCTATGAGTCTGTGATAAAGTGAGACATACTCTTTAGTTTGAAGGAAATTAAGAACAGACTATGGTTCTGTGCTGGAAGTACAGCTGCAGGACACCCAGCCACTGTCTGATCAGGGCAAGGGAAGACATTGCATCGGAAAGATTTAACTTCTCAAAAATATTTTCTCATCACTTTGCACATGTTCCTGCGATTCAACTTTTGGCGTCTGGTTCAAGCAATTGCACAGACTCTGTTAACCTTACTTTGGGGGTAAAAGGAAACAAGAATGGTTAATATTTCATGGACTTGCTATGTTTCTGCAGCAAGATATTTTAATTTGGGGCACATGAGGAAAAGCATAAGCAAATAAATCTTTGCATGATCCATAAAACAGAGTCAGTCTTAGCAACCTTTCCCAATGAGACTCTCAAGCTAACTTTATTCTGTAGGTGATGTACTAAATTGACTTTATTCCACCCTGCCTGCCAATCTGGATACTGCACTCACTGACACAAAAGCACAGAAAGAATATGCTAGTTAATTAGATTAATTATAATGGTTGTGAAAACATCACTTAGAAAGGAGGCTGAACACGCTTTCACTTGAGGGATTTGCTAACTCTTAGCAATAATCTGCAACTTCCAATGCAGCTCTTTGCAGCTGTAATGCACTGCAACAGTCTTAGGGATATAAGGACATCACATAAATAACTAGAATACTCTCCTTTCAGTGACTTTGTTATTTTTGCTACAACATGAGACTGGAATACTAAAGTCAGTTTGTTCTGGCTTTTTTGCTATGGTTTGATATTGGATGCATAAAATTCTAAGTGCCAATAACTTGAGATAGTCCAAATAAAAGAAAAAGAGGATTTTCCCTTTCCCTTGACTAACCTACTTGTCTTAGGTGAAAGACAGGACATAAACCAAGATTTTCTTTTTGCCAGAAAAGGCAAAAGAGTTATGTTGGTTTTCTATAACTAAACTACTTTGTCTTACTGATTTACGTGCATATTGTAGAGCTACAGCCTCCATTTGCACTGATATCTGAGGATACCTTTCACTCAAGTGCCTAGTAGCTTCTCCTGCAGCATGTCCCCATTGACACACAATGTCCTTCAGAGAAGGCACTCCCAGGGCAAGAGGCAACTTTACCAAGAAAAGGAAGTTTCAAAACACACTGACCAAGCCAAGGAATTGGCAGTGCCTCCTCACTTACTCCATCACCCTCTCTCAAAGCAAGTGAATGTATTTGGAGCCTCTCCATTTCAGACACTGGCAATCTGAGAACAATTATTTACATTCTGGCTTGTCACAGACAGCCCAAGGCAGTCTGCTTTCTGCCTATCACTGCCGGCATGCCAGGGAGCTCATTTGGCACCCTGGCCAGTTGTTTACTCTTACTGCTTGTTTTGGGGAGATGGGTTATGGCAGCTCAGAGCAGTTATAAAAACTTCAATCTGTGGAAGAAAAGAAGGAAGTTACCCTTCACCTGGGCTGTTGGATGCCTTGTACAGAAAGCACCAGGAAGAGGTGGTTAGCAGACTGTGGCTGCCGCTTTCTGCAAAGCAAGAAAGACTCCTTTGACAACATTTACAACATACAGTGTCCTGCTATGATGTTGAATGATGGCAACTGATGGCACACTCGCAGTCTATGGCAGACAGATTTATAACACTTTTCCTCAAACCTAAACACATTCGTGCTCCTTCCTCACCTTCCTATTTCTGCCCTGGCAGAGCAGACCCTGAATAACAAAGCATCACTGTATGTGTACACCTGATTCTTTCAGCACTGTCTCTCTCAGACAAAGGATGGGGCTGCTCAGGCTTTTACTTCATCATTCATCTGTCACCCCTTTTGTTGTCTGGCAAATAGGACTGATAGGTTCAGAGCCAGGTTTTCATAAAACGCTGCCAGGGCATATAGCATAGAACAGATAAGGGATTATCTTACCAAACCCAGATCATAGAAGAGATCACAGGTCCCCTAGAACAGAAAGGGATCCTTTACAGCTTCCATGCAGCTTAGCAAGAAGTCAGCAAACCCTTCCTTCAACATTAATGTTCTGGCACACACTGCTTTCTCAAGTATACACTTATTTTTGTTAGGAAGAAAGGGAGTTTCTTATAATTCATAATGAAACTGTACTCTTGAAAGAAGTTGGTTCTGCTGCTGCCTTTGTCAGCTAATGAAGTTACCCTGCAGTTGTCTGCAAGCCAACAGAGGCTTCCTACAGCTCCTAACCAGGGCACAGAACACAGGGTGTTATAGCTGGAAACAACTGGTAGAGGATGCTTCCGCAGGATATTACAGAATTAGCCACATAAACCAAAAGGCTTATTTCCTCAACACAAAACCAAGGAAATTCATAAACATCCACAAGACCCACATAAGATAACTGAGTATTTATCCAACACATTCCAGTAGTTTTTGTTGCGTTTTCTTCTTTGTTTTCAAGTTGTACATATTATGTGTTCTTATATATGCCCATTTTTTGACATTAAGGGTATGAGGGAAAACAAATGTTAATTAAAGGATATTGTGAGGTTTTTCTTCTTCTAATACGGTAAAATAGCAAGTATCTTCATAATCATTGTCATTTTCCTGTTACAAGTCTTTCCAGTTTCTCTGTGTTAGTTTCTT
This sequence comes from Psilopsiagon aymara, assembly GCA_024733675.1. Taxonomy (NCBI): domain Eukaryota; kingdom Metazoa; phylum Chordata; class Aves; order Psittaciformes; family Psittacidae; genus Psilopsiagon; species Psilopsiagon aymara. The sequence goes on along the minus strand of JANRGW010001721.1, from coordinate 12,959 downwards.
CAGGACTTGTCTTCAAAATTTTGACAGTTTTCCATACCCCTTTCTTGAAATACAGGAATTAGTCAAAAAAGAGAAGCAACACTCACATTACTTTCCTTTTCTGTGTTTCCTAAAAGCCTGTCCTACCTTACCCTACTCGTACAAATTCTGACTTCCTGGACGAAAAGTCCAAATCCATTCCTTCTCTATAAAACATTGTCAAATACCTAATGTATGCAACATGTAGTAAAATCACTTCAATTACTGAAGTATTTCACTCAGTGCAGGAGGGAATGAAACATTTCTCCATGTCCCAGTGCCAGGAATCCACCGTTACCTCTGCCAGGAGCTGACATTGCCATCACTCACACTGCACCTCACAAACCCACCCGCAGCTGCCAAATTGCACTTCATGGAGCAGCCTGTGCACCTCAGTAGGTTATTTTTCACAAGAAGTACTAAACAGTGTAAGCACGACTATAAAACTTGGTCTGCACCATCGAACTCCTCACTAACACCAGCACAGACACTGAAATATCCAACATCATCATCATCACTTGAGCTCCCAAAAGGCTCTCTCTCATCCTCCCTGTGGAAGTAAATGCTCTTCACACTTCATTACTGAGAATCGCATCCCAATCAGCTCAGGACTTTTCCCACCTTTCATCCCACTGCTTCCAGCTAGATAACATTTATGCTCAGACTGAGTCATGTACCTCTGTACTGCACAAAAGCAAGGTCACAAAGATGGCAATGAAGATGGGGGCTTTCAGAAGCTGAGACAGAAATCATTTTTTTCTGAATGCAATGACTGAATAGACCTGTCATTAAATGAACTGTCTGCATTCATGAGTGCAGAGACACACTTGTATCAGTGTAATCAAGCCACACAGACTGATTTTCCTCTACACTTTTCTCTTCTGTACTTGTGTTAAGAGTAGTTCTGAATCTTATACTTGGGTTACATCTTCCTTTAGCCACTGCCCCTCTTAGTACCTTGGATGAAAGAGTAGCAAAGGGCAAATGACCAATGCAAGAAAGACAGAGCACACCCTAAGCACCGCAGCATTTGATGAAGGAAGGGTTCAACAGGAAAGAAAAAGGCAGTAAGGCAGCACTAGTCAGTAAAGTTAGCCAGTTTGATGGAAAAATGCTTGCTTCCAAGAGGCTAGTGAGAAGTAAAGGAGGAAAGACCCATATCAGCAAGGAAGACCAAGCAATTTTGCTCTCAAGACCATGGTGACTAAAAAGCTCTAAAGGAGTACCCCAAACTGTCACCGACAAGCAATCAGGTGGTCACTTTAGTTTACACCATTAGACTGACATGAACTCTACATACAGAAAGAGATTTTTAGTAGATACGCCTTTGTCCTAGTTTATCCTCACTGGCTTTCCAAGACCATTCCCTCTTTATACCATCCCAAACAACTCCTTCATTTCCACCAGTATCTTGCCAGAGTATTTGAGAGAAAAATTGTAACAAGCTCCAAAGAAAGCAGCCTAAAGGCAATAAACCCTGTGCCTATCTTTACACTCACGGTGCACAGCAATGCTTGTACTTGTTCACCCAGACAAGCAGCAAAACACACAGCATTAAGCTCTTCAGCGGCTGTCAAAAATGATGCCTCCCCAGCACTTCTTTAAATTTAGGCTGTGTTGTTACACAAGCCCTACAGCTAGTGAAGTGATTCTGTGTAAAAAGGCTTCAATAACATTAGCGTTCAGAAAAAAAGAGAGGAAAAACTCTACAAGTGTTAATGCATCTATATTTGCACCTAACAGAATGTCAAGACTAAAGTGAGGCAAACTATCAGGTTTGTGAAAGCAAGTTGAACAGATCTTAGAGGAATCGTTCCATCACCAGTAAAACTCCCTAGGTGGTTCTTTCTGAACAGTTTATGGCTGGAGCGAAAGCACAAATCTGTCTTAAAAAGGTGAGACCGACGTAAGAGCTGCTCCAAAGGAGGCAGAGGGCAGCCGCATTGTGGCAGATGACACAGGGACTGAGCACCCTCTGATCAGGCCATATTCTCTATGGCCATGCCTGGCTCAGACTACATTCCCTAGCATGGTGTGCTGGTTTTGGCAGGGTAAGAGTTCGTGTTCTTTGCAGTAGCTAGTATGGGCCTATGGCTTGGATTTGTGCTGGAAACTTCTGATAACATAGGGATGTTCAGTTAGTGCTGTATAGCAGTATTCTTGCAATCATTCAACATTCGTGCAATCTGTATCCTCAAACAACATCATTTTGTCTTTGTTTTAAAAAACATAAGACATAAAAAATAAAATTTTAACTGCAAAGAAAACCCTTGACATGGAGAGACACCACTCACACTCTTTCTGCCTCAGTCTGGGCATTTTATTTTCTCCCAACATGGATTTGGCATCCATCCTCACCTCTAAATTGTTATAACTGAGGATGAGGTTCTCCAAAATCAGAAAACCATAAAACTGTAGAAAAAAAATAGAGGTATCAATGTTGAACATCATCAAAGGTTATCCAGCACCAGTTCCCATTTCATGTCTTTCCTAAGCAAGTCCTGGCAGGCTGGTGAGAAGAGAGAGCTACAATGAGATGCCTATGGCAAGTACATTGCCTTCCCTGTCTGTCTCAGCCATGTTGCAGTACCCTTCAACTAACATGGGACAAGGAGACCCAGCTCAGGCTCAAGGAGTACAGGGGCCACCCTTCCCTGGTTTTGGCTCACATTCCCTCTGTCTGCATATCTGTAATTAGCCAGCAGGCTAAAGTGTCAATAGATAGCACTCGAGACTACATCACATAGTTTCTAGGACCTCCAGATCCAGTCAAACCTATGTCAGATTACACAGGACACAGTTGGAGAACGTTTACCTTGCCTGTTAATGAGGAACATATGTACAGCTCCACATGCAATCTTTGTTAATGTAAGACTCCAAAACCACCCTATCAAGATAAGGTTGAAGAGAAAGAAAATCTCTGTTGCTATAATATAGTTTTCATCTCCACCAATTTACCCTCCAAGCCTCCTGTTCTCCAGGCAGTATTTTGTTTATCATACAGTGCATAAAGAGGAAGAAAAAAATTTAAACAAAAAAATGAGCAACACGTTATGTTGACAATTTGTTCCACATTTCCCTTACTCTGCAACATACAACTATTTTGTGTGCGTGTCCTTTAGCCTAAATTCCACATACCCATCATCCCAAAGAGCTGCAGGGCAGGAGGGAAAATAAAATGGGAGTTTTCTACTCCAGCTGCTGCTGCTAAAATTTGAGCTGTGAGCCCACCAAAAGAACAAGAGGGGACAGAAGAGCAGGGTGCATTTTGTTCCACACATGCTGGCTTTTTGTTCAGTGGCTCAGCAATGAGTAACTCAGTAACTCCTGCACACAGTAACAAACTTTTATTTCTGGATTGAAATGAGCGAGTAAATGCGCAACAAACAAGTTTCAGTTAAAACCACAGAGAAACTCACTGCATCAAAACAAATATTTTCAAGGTCCTCAAGGGGACATTTCCTTCTGAACAGCTCTCAAATGTCTATGAACAAGGAGCTATTGCAACACACTATGTCTGTCTAGGAAATATTTAATAGTTTGGTGAGAACTGAAAAGGTCTAGAGGACCCTGGAGAGTATCGCCAATTATTTTTCAAGACAGCTCACACGCTGAAGTCACTAAAGATCCACCTTTACAAAAAAATTAATAGGCAATTCATTAGCAGCTATCTGAGACTAAACATCTTAACTAAAGTAGATATAATATGGGCACAAGTCAGTTGCATGAGCTTAGATTCATTCAAAGTTAAAACATCAACATATGAAAGAAATTCAAAATGCACAATTGAAATGAATTGATGAAGAGCCTCTGAACTTGAAGTTCACTGGGAAACAAACTGCAGATTCTGCATGTCAACAAGCCTAGGATGCTTCAAAGTTAAGTATATCCAGATCAGAAATATACACCTTTGTTAGAAGAAGAACATATTAAAAGGCTGTGATTCTATTATTATTTTTTTTTTTACTTCTTTCCTCGTTTTTATGATACTATCATTAAAAAATAATAAAAAAAAATCTATTTAAGCAATTCAAAACTTCAGTCACCTTTTAATATCTTTTTTTTTTTTCTAAAATAGTAAATCCAAAAGGTGAGATGAAAGTTTCGCTAAATGTCAAGACAGAGACAGTGTAACAATACATTATTATCCTTAGAAAGGTTACTTGGAAGTGTTAGCACTGGAACACATTTTGCTGCTGTTAAAGGTCACTGGCATTTTTTCTAATAGTTTCCACTGGAATAAGATAAGGCATTTTGGTAACTGCTCTGCAACAGCAAAATAGATAGAACTGTTGGCTGGATAAACAGTAAAAGCATAAGAACAGTTGGGTCTTTTTTTTATCTGAGTTAATATTTTGTGTATATTGGTATCATATATTTACACAGCTAGCAAATTATATCTGTAATGGTTACAAAGCTACAAGGATTAGTCATCAAAATCAATTCTATCACTAGTAATCTCTATAAATATTAATGTTCCACACTAAACTACTTAATCTGCCACAGGGAATCAAAATCATTTCATCTTCACAAAACCCTTCAGTTTACTACTAAAATTTCCGTGATGATTACCTTGTCCTGTTTATAAAAGGAATTAGTGCAGTTCCACAAAGTTAATAGTATGAATCATCCAAGTGTGACCAAAAGACACCATGCTTTCCCTCTCTAATTTTATAGTGTCCTTGTTTTTAATGGGAAGCGTAACAGTTTAATCTCGCAAAGGCAGATTTGGCATTAGTTGTGGCAGGGTGGAGATTGGTTATTACATAAACATTAATACAGTAACTTCAACTATAAGGCACAGCACAGAACTATGGGCCTGCTTGTGCTGGAGAACCACATGTCTATACACCCCAGTGAGACAGGATCTCTTGGGAAAGCATCCTGACACAGCACCCATCCACCCTTTGTGCCTTTCAGGGGTGTTTTGAAACACTTCTCAGCTGCCCCTCCACAGACAGCAGCTGATGCAGGGAGAGATGAATGACGAGAACGCCTTCAAAGGCAGACTAGCAGCTGTCACTCATTGATTTTAAGCTGATGCTCAGATTGGAGGATGTGGGCAACACAGGTCCCATCGGGACACACTGCAGAACAGGAGTTCAAATTCACACTGAAGCCACAGTGACTGGGTCACTCCTCCTCTGGCCATACAATGCAGAGCTCCCAAGACACTTGCTAATTAATACCGAGCCTCCTGGAAATGGAGAATAAATCAAAAAGATGTGGTACAAATGTTTTTGCCAACTGCAACTCTCACCACACGCTCCACAGAAGCTGGAAGTATTTCCATGTGATTTCAAGGAATAATAACCTGGTTGCTCTCAATTTTACAGTGATCTCATTGCATTTCAAGGAATCATAGCCTGGTTGATCTCAGTTTTACAGTGATCTCATTGCTAAAACCATCTCAAACAGGCAACCCAGAGACTTTTTCTTTAGTGTCAAACGTAACAGAAGTATTCGAGAATCTGGAAGCTTTGCAAGCCCGTAAAATCACATTTGGCTTTCAGCTATGGAACAAAAATAGAACCAAATCACAGGTCTTACATAGTCCATAGGAGCTTCAACCAAAAGACAAACACGGGTTGCAGCCTTTGCCCAGTTTTTGACAGATCTCAAAAGTAGCAAAAGTAAAATGAGCTGATGGTTATTGGGTTTCATCTTCTACATAAAACAAGCCTCCATTTTCACTACAGCATTCTTTGCTCAACACTTTCATCTAATACGAAGCATATTGTTTAGAATCTCATCCAATTTACATAAACACTCCAAGCAACTGAGGATTTATCACATCACTGATAATCACCTCTACTGCTCCACTGTACTCACTGTTAAAAATATGCCTTTTCCCCCCTTGATCAGGTTTTGTTGACTAACATAGAACTACAGGAAGCAAAGAACCCCCCAGGATGGGAGATATTCTCCTTGTGGAGTCAGTTATACCCTACAATCAAATGTATTCTTTTTTATGAAGGAGCCAATCTGTTTAGTTTAAGTCCTCATTAGAAAAACATGTTTTCCTAAATTCTCTGGAGTTAATTCCCCATACAGAGTGGTCTACGAATCTTGTTCTTAATTAAACAATGCTTCTCTTGTACTTTGCATGCTTTCCTCATCATCTTTTTCCCTTTTTCTTTAATCTCTTTAAGATGAATTGCTTTGATGTGTAAAGCAAAGTCAATAATGTAGTCAGAACATTCCATATAAGCTCTTTGCTTTTCCAAGCTTTGAGCATCAACATTAGTATCTGGTTCTGAAACTTTTATTCCAGACAAGAAACAAAATTATATTAAAACGAAAGCCTTGGGATGAAAGTAACACTGTTAATGAGATATGAGAGAGTAAATTACTTTTTTGGACAAATTTTATGACAATGACCGTTACAACAAAGCAATGCTTTCATCACCAGCAGTTATTTAATGTCTGTATGCAGCAACAGGTGATCAAAGGGGTAATCAACAGAGGACAGGCCACGCAGGCAGCTGACACCAGAGCATGGGACAGAAGGAAGAAAACCCAATCAGCTTCAGTCACAGGGAGAGTTCCTACAAATAAGACACAACCTGGAACATGGACCATGATGACCATCTAAGCCACCTGCCTGCATAGCAGTGGCCCTCATGCAGGGATCTTTACCATGAGTTCATTAAGTTAGGCCTGATCTCTTTCAGAGAGCAAGCCCTTTCAAACCCCCAGTGGTGGAGAGTTACCCCACATTGTACACATTCCCTCCCTACTCCCTCCCTTAAAAGGATCTTCTGATGGTCTGATTTCTTTTAAGGTAAGGCTGCCCACCTTTACTCTGTATGACCAAGGGATTCCACAATCTCTGCATAATCCACAGAGCAACAAATGGTTCAAGAGGCTTTTTCCCCTCTCCCCTTCACTCATAGAGTCAGCTAGGTTGGAAGAGACCTTTAAGCTAAGTCCAGCCATTACCCCAGCACTGCCAAGGCCACCACTAACCTATGCCGCTCAGGGCCTTGTCTACATGGTTTTTGAACACTTCCAGGGACAGCGATTCTACCACTTTCCTGAGCAGCCTGTTCCAATACCGGACCACCCTTTTGGTGAATCATGCACAAGTTCTCTTTTCATAGTCAACTGTCTAGTTTCCTTCTAGTGGCTGAGTTTAGACATGTCCACACTCATTCTTTGACCTGTGGCTGTGAAATGCCTCCCTGGCCAGGGACCTGGCTGATGCTTACCGTAGCACCCACAAAACTTGGAAACAAAACAAATGCTTGCACAGGAACAGCAGTATTTCATCACTGCTAAAATATGACCAAGAGCCTAAACGGCATATATGCACGAGTCCTGGGTGTCAGTCCATACCCTCTTTCACAGACCATGGCTCAGCTACAGAACCATGTGCAGAACCACGTGCAGAACCACGAGTGGCAACTGCAGCAGGAAAAGAATCCTCCCCAGCTCAGCTTTGCATGGTGACAGCAACAACAGTAAAAATCTGCAAATGGTTTAAAACCTGTCAAATCACCGCAGCATAATACAGACAAATATCCACAGTGCACTCCAGGACTTCAATATGTACTAACACTTCCAGCACACATTTTTTACTTTATAAAGCAAAAGCAGCCTGATTTTGCAGAGCACTGACTACCTGCTGCTCCTACTGATAATGGCAGCAATAACTCCCCTACAGCAGTGTGGGAGGAACACAACCGGACTAGCTTGCCAGCAGGTGCCTAACTTTATGTGTCCAGACCTGAACACGCTGGAACAGCTTTCTGGAGATAACCCAAAAAAATTAACAGTATGTTTTTTCCAAGAATGGCTTTCATAATGATCCTGGAAACTGAATGAAAGCAAAAGTGTTATAAAAGCCTACACGGAATAACCCTTCATCTTAAAACTACCTTTGAAACTTCAATTCTACACGCATCAGACACGATGGAGCTGGGTTTTTCTTTCTGGTTTTGTTTTTAAGGCCTAACACTGAACAGCGTTCAAGTACAATTTATTGTTCAGGGCAAAGAAAGGTGCAAACTCACAGTCCTTGATGCATATTCCAAAATTGAGAACAGAGGCTGGGAAAACAAGGAAGCAAATTTAACTTAATATTCTTATTTTCTGAAGGTTATACCGTTTTTCTTGGCTCCAAGTCTACAAGTATTTAAATGGATGCTTATTTTCAGTCATACCAACCGTTTCACTACAAGCAACAGAAAACAAGTAAGGCTAACTGGTAGGGGTTTTGATTTGGTGTTTGCTTTGTGGGTTTTTTTAACTCAACTTCCATTTGTTCATTCTTACCTTTACTAAGGATTGAGACGGACAATTACCAAAATAGAGACAGGCAATCTTTATCCCTGGCCTGTGCTGGAGGAGCCGCTTCTAAATCAGTATCAGTGTTGAGGCAGCTGGAACTAGTGGAGATTGATGCAGGAACTAACAAGGGCAGATTCTACCCCAAAGCAAAGTAAGCTGTAACCTGAACCCCTGCAGCTTGCTGCTGGGCTGAGAATTTATGAACAAGCAGCTATCAAAAAGAAAATACCTCCTCCTATTCCCCTCCATCTAGTCCACAGGACAATTCTCCTCCTCCTTGGCAGGCAAATGACCAGGGAGAAAAAGAACCTTTTACTTTTAGTCCTATGGCTGAAGTGAGGGTGAGCAGTCAATGAAAAGCCATTTGTTCAAATGTACTGGAACTATTTTTTTTTAATGCTCTCAAAAGAATGTTAAAATTTTGTGGCTAAACTGTCTAGACCAGATTTGAGCTGTAAAATATTCCATTTAGTAGAGAAAATGCACTCAGAAGCAACTATACTCCCAAACGGGATAGTCTTCCAAACTGCAGGCACAAGAAAATACTTGTCTCTTTGTGTTAGTTTTTGCTTTGTCCATTCTCTTACACCATCTGTACAGCATATTGCCTGTTCTACACCAGACTCACTACTGAAAGCCTGATCACAAATTACATCAGCTTATATCAATTAAGCTTCACCCCCATTCTGTCTTCCTCCCTCAATCCCTTGTCCCTAAGAAAGAACATACTCGGCTTTGGTGTTTTCCTGGGACCTCACCGATCTCTAGAAGAGCCTTCATGCATGGTGTTTCTTCTGCCTCTTAGTGTTGGGCTATGATCAGATGACTACTTCCAGAAAACAACTAAATTAGGGGTGCAAGGAATTTGAAAATCACAAGTATTAGTCAAGCAGCACACAGTTCTTTTCTCCCTGTGCCCACAGCCTAGCTGCAAAGCTCCAGGTCTCAAAGCTTCCAACCATTGGGAAGATACTTGCAGGGAAATCGGCAGTATCAGGGAAACCAGTGCAAGACTCAAAGTCTCTGGCCTCTAGTTTGCATTGCAGCAGTCTCACATTTTTCCACCCAAAGGTCAGTGTTTCCAAGTGGGACAGAAATGGCCAGTTCTTGTCAACTCTGAAGACAGGCACTGGAAAAAATACCTTGTAAACTATAAGCTGCAACCATAAGACCTAATTTCTGTGCAGATGTAGCCCTAGCTGTGCATGTGTTTCTCTTCCTATTAAGTTTAGGGCAACTTCAAACCAAACCTGACATAGGTTCAGCTGGTTCCTGGAAGCCTTGGGAACATGAGCAGCAGCAGAGAGAGACTATCAGTGCTCCCCTTAAGAAAAAAACTTGCTGCATGTCTTAGCCCTTATTATACACCAGAGATTCAAAACTGCATGGGAGGGATGCTGACAGATGAAATGAAAGATGTTAAGAGGCAGCACTCCCAGCAGAAAATCTATAGCTGCATCAGCAAGCTTCCCCACAAACGTACTGGTAGCGAGTAAGTGGATTCTGCTGCTCCAAGTAGCTTTTTATCCATCTGAATAGAAGAGACATGAAAGTTATTTCTCCAATAGTGTACCAGGATCCAACTACGAGCAGAGTAGCCCTGAGGTAGAAACTGTGCCAGCTGAAGTCTTAGACTCCATATGACAAAAACCACTAAAATATGCACCTGCTTGCACATATCAACATCAACTGCTATTGAGTGGAGATCTTCCATATGCTATTCTTAGATGCTGGTGACTACGGAGCCCTGCCAAAGATCAGGCCTATTGTTCAGTGCCTTGCAGGGCTCCTCAGATAACAGATGTCTTGCCATAAGTAGCAGTGATCTCTCTGAAACAGAGAATACCCTCACAGAGACCTGCAGCTTTCCAAGCCCCTCGAATTACTTCTAAATGTATCTATACACAGCAGAGCAGATTCTATTTTTTTAATTAAGCTATCCATCTGAGCCTTGCAGGAGGTCTCAATGCTGTATGCTAGCAGCACAAAATCAGAAGTGTGACAAATAATTGTCATTAAAGCATAAGGATTGTGAAAGACTATTGGTACCCTACAGTTTACATCCAAGGACATCCAGGCAGAAGCTCACATGAGATGATCTGGCAATGACACTGCCCATGGCAGCAAACATTCAGTAGAGTCATCTGGCTCTGCCAGGGTCATCTTTCATAGGGCAGGAGCTAACACAGCACATCACGGGGTAGGCTGCAGGGCTGGTCTGCAGCTGATGAGTGACCTCCCTGGCAGGACTGCTCTGAGCTCTGAGCGCTGTATGCATGATCCAGGGTTGCTGTCCAGCTCTGCTCATCAGGCACATCCACCACTGATCAATCACTGGTGCGCAACTCGCTGCTTGCTCATGGGCCATCAGCTCTTGAGATGGAGGAGCAGGACAGCATGGTCAGTGACAGAGTTAACTTTGCAAAGCTGAGTAGAGCATTAAATATGTCTGCCTGTGCCTTCGTCTGGTCCTGTGAAGTAAACTGGGTTAAAAACCAAATCCAAATCATTCACAGAGCACAATCAGTTAAATCATAACTGACTAGACAAGGGTAGCTGCTTGACAGAGAAGACAGAGGGGTGGCAGAAATAACAAGCAGAAGCAGGAAAGAGAAGACAGAGGGGCAGCAGAAATAACAAGCAGAAGCAGGAACAGTCCCAAGCTGGTGTCAGAACAACAGCTGAAGAACCATGCACTTGCACTGCTTAATACCTTTCACTACAAGTAATTTCACTGAAGCTAATGGCACTACCCTCAAAGCAAAAAGCTACCCACCATGCCCAGTAGTCTTGTACCTTGGTTCTATAGGAGAATCAGTCATTTATATACTCAAGCACTACGGACAGGGGGTAATAACAGACTCCCAAGTCAAGGAGAAGAGTTAAACCTGCCTTCCAACTCTGTGTCAATCATCCATTAGACTCAGAATACACTTACCTTTTCCGCTAGAGTTTTCCCCCTCCTTCACACTTTTCTGTCCCCACCCCAAGAGAGGGTTTTTTGCAAGTCAGAGACAAAATTCTGACAGGATCTCTGCTTGAATATGATCTTCTACAGATCAAAATCGAGCTGTAGCAAACTATGCTCTGTATTTGGCTTCTTAAAAGGAAGGCAATTAAGGTTAGTGTTCCACAAAGGTATTTCCTTTACAGCCATTAAAATTAAAATGGCAATGCATTAAACACATGAAAAGTCACAATGAAGCTTCCTGTAAGTTCTTACGAGAAAGTCTATAACACATCAAGTAATTCAACAGTAACCTCCACGTGGAATTTAAAACCACCATTAGCTCTTAAAAGAGCCAAGCTCAATGAGAGGCTTAAAAAGCAGCAGCAGATTAATAGTCTTTTGAAAGAGAGTCCTTGAAGATTAAGAGATCCTTAGGATCTGTTGTAGCCAGCTACACCCCCAGCATGCTGATGCTGCCTCTCGCACCTTTCCCTTTCCCATCAGTTTAGTAAAAGCCCTTAGGACAGGGGCCAAGGGATGTCTTCGGTACAATGAAGCACTGCAACATGAGAGCCCCAGATGCCAGCCAGAGGTATACCCTGACACCCTCTGTTCAAAGCCTCCATAGATGTGAAGGCCCTCAGCAGGCTGGAGGCTGAGCAAAGGTCTTCTCCAAACTGGCCAGCTGTGGCATGCAATACATTCTGCTTAAGAAGGCTAGGAAAGTCACACAAAGGCTTTCCACCTTATAAGCAGCGTGGTAACCTGCTTATAACCACCCTTATGTCATCACAGGGAAGATGACAAAGGCAGTGCATGCATCCACAGGCAGCAATGGGAGCAAGCAAGAGAGACTGACTCTGAGAAGCCTAGTTAACTTTGCTAGGATGTGAAAGGTGAAGGGATTCTATAGGTACATAGCGAATAAAAGACAACCTAGGGACAACATGGTCCCGCTCTGGAAGCTATCAGAAGAACTGGCTACCCTGGATTTGGAGAAGACTGAGGTTCTTCATGGCTTCTTTGCCTCGATCTTCACTGGCAAATGCTCTGACCACGACACCCAAGTCTTGGAAGGCAGACACAGGGACTGTGAGAATGAAGACCCCAGGCCCACTATAGGAGAGGATCTGGTTCAAGACCATCTTAAGAACCTGAATGTCCACAAGTCCATGGGACCTGATGAAATCCATCCGCAGGTCCTGAAGGAGCTGCAAATGAAGTCGCTAAGCCACTGTCCATCATATTTGAAACATCATGGCAGTCAGGTGAAGTTCCTGACAACTGGAAAACGGGAAATATAACCCTCAGTTTCAAGAAGGGGAAAATGGATGAGACAGGGAACTACAGAGCAGTCAGCATCACCTCTGTGCCTGGTAAAATCTTGGAGCTGATTCTCCTGGAAGGCATGCTGAGGCACAGGAAAAACAACAAGGTGGTTGGTGACAGCAGCATGGCTTCACTAAGGGGAAATCCTGCCCGACCAATCTGGTGGCCTTCTATGATGAGGCTACAGAACTGATGGCAGAGCAATTGATGTCATCCACCTGGACTTGGGCAAAGTGTTTAACACTGTCCCACACAACATCCTTGCCTCTAAATTAGAGAGACATCAATTTGAGAGGTGGACCACTCGGTGGATAAAGAACTGGCTGGATGGCTGCATGCAAAGAGTTGTGCTCAATGGCTCAATGTCCAG
>JANRGW010001720.1:0-13113 GCA_024733675.1 Psilopsiagon aymara | reverse complement strand
CCTTAGTTATTAAACTGTTCTGATCTCAACCTGTGGGAGTTGCATTCTTTCGATTCTCCTTCCCATCCCTCCAGGAGTAGAGGGAAGAAAAAAGGGGGAAGTGAGTGAACAAACTGCGTGGCTGATTTAGGGCTTAAACCACGACACCTTGGTAATTCAAAAAGTCATCCTTGAATGGATATATTGCCTTCCTGCTTAACAGGAGCTGCCTCCAGAGACTGCAAGTTGTTGCGTCTTTTCTAATTTTTCTGTCAATTGCCTGGTCTCTCAGGACTGATGGCAGCTGTCAGTTTTCCTTACTTCCAATTTCTCACAGTCCCAGCAGAGTAGCAGCCAGGTGCAATCTGCTTACCTGGCTGGCAGCTGAACTCTTTCTGCATATCTTGAAGGTTCTTTCAGAGTCAGTAGTTTCCCCTTCTTGGGTTATTTCTCTCACTTCTTCTTCCCATTTCTCTGTTGAAGGACTGGCTTCCTGATCAAATTCTTCCTCCTCCTGCTCCCATACTAAGTAATTATATAGACTCATCAATTTTCATGTCCAGTGCTTCTTTTTCACTACTGGAGTGATAACTGTAGTTGGGGTTTGGGTCCCTGTCTCAACTGACATGTTCTTACTTGTAGTTTGGATCCCTCTCCCAGTCATGGAATACTCAAAGGTCATCTCGTTCCCTCTTTTAACCACAGTGCTCTGATAGTACTGAAATGTGGCTCAACAGGCACAGGCCAAGCCTCAAAATAGTGCTAGAAGCTTATGCCTTTTACTGGTGTAGGCAAGGCATCCTTCTATCAGGAGGTGCATAAAGTGACAAGAGTTACTTGCCTGCTCAGGTACAAAATCACAGATTATAGAAAGCTATAAATGACCTAAGTACCTACCCAAATACATGCACACCCTACCTTCCAGGGACCAACAACCCTAAGGAATGTTTCAAGTATCATCTCTCCCCAGAGTTGTCTCCTCTTATTCCAGGATGACACCAGATTCCACAAACCTGACAATAAGCTGACAGTGTTAGTAGTATTAAACAGCTCCCATAAAAGTGAACAACAACCCTGGGAGCCTGCACAGCAAAACCACACACATCAGCTCTGGCTGAGAAGAGAGAAGTGTATTGTCACGTTCACTCCAAACCGCAGCTACTCCAACACAGTAAATGCATCAATGCCTGAGCAAAGCACATTGCCATTGTTTATATTTATATGTTTCCTAGCTCAGTAAAAACAAGAGGTGAGCAGTGAAGCAAATAAACTCCATGACATGCATAGAAACCTGTCAATTAGCAAAAGCCTCATATTGGGTGCCAAAAATAGGCTATGGTGGGTTGACCTTGGCAGGCAATCAGGTTACCACCAAGCCACTTTCTCACTCCCCTTTGTTAGCAGGACAAGGGGGACAAAGTAAGATTAAAGTCATGTAGGTCAAGGTATGGACAATTTAAGGAAGAAAAACAAAAACTTCAAGTGGAAGAAAAGCAAAGGAACAAGATCTATTCTCAACTTTCGTTCAGCAAGCAATGTCTAACCACTTCTTGCGTTGTTATAATTGTTAATACATCATGGCATATTGTAAGTTCTTGTTGACATAATGCATGATTCAATGTTCAGTTGGAAAACAGTAACAAGTAGTGTCCCTCAGGGAGCAGTGTTGCGAAAGGTCTTCTTCAACATTTTTATTGGCTATATGGACGTTAGGATTGAGTGCGCCCTCAGCAAGTTTGCCAATGACACCAAGCTGGGTGGCTCAGTTGATATGCTGGAGGGAAGAAATGCCATCCAGAGGGACCTTGACATGCTTGAGATCTGGGCCAATGCGCTCCTCATGAAGTTTAACCAAGCCAAGTGCAAGGTCCTACACCTGGGTCGGAGCAATCCCATGCACGGCTACAGGCTGGGCAGAAAAGAGATTCAGAGCAGCACTGAGGAGGACTTGGGGGTGTTGGTCGATGAGAAACTGGACACAAGCCAGCTTCAGTGTGAGCTCACAGCCCAGAAACCAACCATACCCTAGGCTGTATGAATAAAAAGCAGTGTGACCAGCAGGCCAAAGGAGGTGATCCTGCCCCTCTACTCTGCTCTTGTGAGACCTCACTTGTATTATGTACAGTTCTGGCATCCCCAACATGAAAAGGATGTGCAACTGTTGGAACAAGTCCAGAGGAAGGGCATGAAGATGATCAGGGCTGGAGCACCTCCTGTATGAAGATAAGATGAGAAAGTTGGGGCTATTCAGCCTGGAGAAGAGAAGGCTGCATGGAGGCTTCATAGCAGCCTTCCAGCATCTGAAGGGGGCCTATAGGGATGCTGGGGAGGGACTGATGCATTAGGGACTGTAGTGAGAGGACAAGGAGTAATGGGTTAAATCTTAAACAGGGGAAGTTGAGGTTGAATATAAGGAGGAAGTTCTTTACTGTAAGGTTGGTGAGGCACTGGAATGGGTTGCCCGGAGAAGTTGTGAATGCTCCATCGCTGGTGGTGTTCAAGGCCTGGTTGGACATAGCCTTGGGTGACGTGGTTTATTGTGAGGTGCCCCTGCCCATGGCAAGGAGACTAGAACTTAATGATGTTAAGGTGCTTTCCAACTCTTACTATTCTATGACTGTAAATAATATAGAAACTTTTTAACATCTTTAATAATTATTTCCTATTGTCTGCATGAAACATACAATATGTTTGTCCTCAGGTGAATATTCTTTTAACAAGAAAGTTTTCTTAAAATGTTGAAGAGCAGGCCTGGAGTGACATATTGAATTGATATTCAAATTGACAGAATGCTTTAAATGAAGTACTTGGCATTGCTGATGCTCACTTGAACATACACATATTCAAGATCTCTTAATGCTAAAATTATCCACATAGTTAAAAAATTAGCTTCTAACATGACTGCATTACTGTCTGCAGTCATCTCATTCTATCCAGAGATATGAGCACATGTTCTAACATATAAGTGATATTCCATCAATTTTTAAAATTGTCCATTGCACCATATTTTTTCTCAAAAATGCCTCTCCTAGCACTGAGCAAAACTAAGAAAATAAATGCTTCTCTTGAACATTCTTGCTAAATTAGCTTAATGGGTTTGTAATGTTCTTAGCATTTAAAGCTTACAGTTATATGTATGTACATATACCCTTCTATATGCACATACATACACACATCTGTAAAAAATGTTGTTTTTTAACTCCCTCCTTTATGTTAATGCTAAGTGCCTTTCTCTCTCTACCTGTGAGGATGCAAATTCTCATACCATGATGAATTCCAGTGTTCTGTAAAACTAAATTCTCAATGTGACTCAATCTGTGACATCAATTCTTTCCCGTATTTCAATTTTTTCCCATTTATTTCTGCTGACTAAAATAGCTGACTAAAATATCAGATTTGATATGATTTTATGCAATAAAAAAAATGATTAAATCAATTTTTTATGCCTTAGAAACAAAATTTTTGAAATGTCCCATAATGTGTGTATTTAAAGATGTCTGCTGTGACCATTGCAGATTTCTCAGGTAGCTCAAGAGAGTCTGATCTTCTTCCTGTGAGGAACAAACACAACACTATTTTTGTCAGTATACAGTGTCAAATTCTCCAGACATTTTTTTCTGATTGCCTAGTTGCCTGTGATATTTAGTTATCTTATAATCAAGGCTGCAGAAAAGAAATAGCCAACAAAAGAGTTTGCAATTAATTTTATCTATATTTGCTTGTTGACATTAACACCTACATGTAATTAAAAAGAATAAAAACACTGTAACTCCAAGTTATCATTTCCCTAAAGCATATGCTTGGCCTATATTTTCATAATGGAAGAAAAGGAAGGGCTTCAGGAAGATTTCTATCTACCTGTCATTTCAAAACCTTGTCAATTCAAAATAACGGTTGAGGGAGAGAGATAAGGATTAGTGTTAAATTCTTAGTGTCCTTCAATGCTAGCAAGTCAGTAGTAGCAGCAATAATAATTATAGTAATAATAATAGTACCAAGTCAGAATGCAGGTGGGGAGGGAAGGGAAGGGAAGGGAAGGGAAGGGAAGGGAAGGGAAGGGAAGGAATACTGCTCCTCTTGCTAACTTGCTAGTATTGAAGAACACTAAGAAATTAATAATAGTTCTTAACTCTCTTCCTCAAATGGTAATTTGAATTGAAAGGTAAAAAAGGTAAAATAGATCAACTACCCTAAAAAATCCTCCTAAAACATCCAAAAAAGAAAAAAAGTAATTTTTGAGCCAATAATAACACTAACCATATTTTTTTTTTAAATATTATATTATTCAGGTTTGGTATCTCTTGATAAATGCAACAACTATGTGTTGAAGTAGTCTATGTCTGTGAATTTTCGCAGAAGGTAATAAGTAGGAGAAGGTAATAAGTAATAAGCTGAAGAGAATTTAGGACAGGATCTGGCAGTGTTATAAGGTTTTTGAGAAGGGGACTGCTGAAAGTCTATAAGCAGGGCTGAAATCAACACTTCCAGATCTGTCACTTTTTGCTTTATTACTTATTAATTGGTTTTAAATCTAAAGGTGACAAAAATCAGTTGTTAATCAAATGATTAAGATAAATGTTATTTTCTGTTGTTGCTCATCTATAACTTAATAGATCCAGCATCTTAATATATTGTTTCAAAATTTCAAATACTACTGTATTGTTCTTGTAACAAAGACCATGCACTATAAAATGCTGATTTCTGGTATGATTTGTTTTTCAGAGTCTAATCGCTACCCAGGTTAAATTACCATTGCCATTACCATTACCAAAGCTATTGCCATTGTCATTGATATTGCTATTGTTATTGCTATTACTACAATGCTAATAATGACATAAAAATAAGGGGTAAAAAATGAAAAGGTTTTCTGACAAGATAAATTTGATGCATTTACAGACAACTTCACTCCATTTTAAACATTAGGCTGAAAGGCAATTTAATACTTTCTAAATGTGTTTTAGACAGCACACTTACCTTGTTAAGGTAAACTGATTTCTCTTAATACAGAGGCAGTAATATAACCAGAAATAATAGAAAACTATAAAATATACTGGTGAATTTGTTATGTAAAATAATGAAACAATAAATACATGTAATAATATATTTGTTTCCAAACATAATTATGAAATAATTTGAAATTCATGATGCCTATGTCAACAGCTGCACCTTTTTATTCTGATAAACACTAATTAGCTGTAGAAGTCTCTTTCTTAATAAGCAGAATTACATATTTTTATGACAACATTGTCATCTTCTTCTATTTATTTCTTCCTTTATAAGTATATGAGATATGAATTATAGATTACTCATTGCTGAAGCAGGCAATATTTCCATGAGGACAGAGAATGTCCTATGTTTAATGCATATTCGCTTCTTCCCTTCAGTATGCTTTGTTAGTAACTTGAATAGCAAATCTCAGTTTAATCTTTAAGCTGTTGAAGGTTTTCTTTGTAGACTTTCTTATGCTCTTCTCCATACATGCAAATACCTAACGAAAAATGCAAAGCATCATTTTATAGCTGGAGAAACGGATAGGTCTTTCTGCTATTTATTCAGTAATGGAACTGAACTGAAAATTAGGTGACAGTGGGTTTGATCCTTAAAATAATGTAGGGGCCTATGAAGTCATATACCAAATATATTCATTGCTTGAGTCTTTAAGCATATCCTAGTCTTGGAAAAAAAACACTCTAGATAAAAGAAACCTAATCATTATAAAGTTAAGAAGTGAAGGCTGGTGAAAAATCACCTTTTTTATTTGTACCATGGATTCTAGCCTGTTCTGCTTATAAATACTCTTCTTTCGGAAAACAAAAAAATGCAAAACCAATGGAAACTAGATCAGATTTTGCTATTATTACCCGTGATAATCACTATATAATTTTTTAAGGATATTCATTTGAATTTAATATCAGAGGTAAATTACTGCTCATAATGACTGCGAAACTCTCTAGTGATTTAGTCAACATTACTCCCTTACCATATTCTGCTCCTTATGAGGCAGGCTGCTCCTATTTATAGTGTAAGGGATATGTCCTTCAGCTTGAATAATATTTTTTTATATGTGTACTTTTTAAAAACTAATTAATAGATGAAACAGCAAAAACCACAACCTTATACAAAGTAGGTAACATATGGTAGATCTGGGGGTTAAGGATGAATTAATTTAATTTATAGCATGAAATTTTTTCACAATTGCTTCATATTAAGAAGTGACAAATTCTTACCTTAATTTTTCTGCTTTCTTTCACCATTTTTCACAAAGAAGAAATGAAAATTGTTCTGCAATATTTCACAAGCAGCTTTTTGAAGGTGGTGGCTTTGAGGTTTCACTTTATGTTGATTATAGTAACAGATTAATAGAGGAAATTCGTCTGACTCAATACTGAAAACACCTTGTAGTATCTACAAGTAATAGAATAGCTGGATCATAAAAATGCTCCTGGGAACTTTTGGATGTCATCTCGTCCAATCTCTCACCTGAAGAAGAATAATAACTAACAGCAAATCAAATAAGACATGGGTTTGTATAAATGAATCTTTACAACTTCCACTAGCAGAAAGCCCAGAGCCTCTCTGAGTTGCCTGGTCCAGTGTGACATAATCCTTAATATGATGATGACCACAAATTTTCTGGGAGTGCCTTCTGTCTAATAACATCGTTCCTTTTTAAATATATTGATTTAATACATCTATCATGGGCCTCTGGGATGCTCCCACTTGCAACTGGCTGACAACCAGCTGAGTAATTACTGAGTCAATAATGACCCTTTAAGGCCATTGGGCCAGTTACATTTCTACATACTTTCTCAGTTTTCAAATAAGAATGCAGTGAAAGGTGGTGCCCAAAGCCTAACATTTTTTCTGTTACGTCTCTTATCCTCCTGCCTGCATAACCATTCACAGAAAACAGTCAAACTATATCAAATATGGTGTTCGTAAAGCCTTGCTAATGGTTCCTGATTGCCCTGTTGTCCTTTTCATATCTGAAAAAAGGATTAGAAAGGAGTATACATTGCAATCCTCTGTGTTCTGTCTGACAAGCTCACAGCCTTCAGGTGTTTGGTTCCTGCTTTGGTTTCCTGTTGTTCTTATTTGTGTTCAAAGTTACTTTTCTAAATAGAAATTTGGGGAAAATGGCATTTTAAAAGCAGATTATGATGAGAGTAACAGAAGATATGGAATCAGAGAGTGTATAAGGGAAAGGAAGATGATTTGCAGGAAGCATTTAAGATTCACCTGTAAGAACCTGACACAAAGATCAACATGTCTCAACATGATGGCATGTTACCAAGAACTAAGAAGCTAATCACTGACTGCAGCCTGTGTTTATTGACTACTCAAGTAGTAAATCCATGCAAGATTATCAAACAGAATAATAAAGTATGTCTCTTAATTTTAAACATCTTCCTCTTACAGATTCAGGCTGAAGACTAGACAGGATGAACTGAATCTACTGGAAGAACCTAAACATTCATGTTGTGGTTGTTTTTCAGAGTAGATAAAGACACCAGATTTTTATAAGAATAAATAACTATAATCTTACTATTTTGCAGGGATTTTTTTTCTTCAGCGATCCGTTAACTTCACCAGAATAAAGGAATCACCTTTATGCTGTAGAGTTCTAAACCATGATAACTATATTGCATGCAGAGAAATATTGGAAGAAAATCTGGATTAAAAAAAAAAAAAGGCATTCAAATTATTTGTTTCATATGCTAGTTTCAGGCATTTTATATTGTCTAAGCAGTGAACTTACTGAAAGTTGTTCTGACAGGGTTATAAAGCATAAGAACAGTTTTACAGAAGGCAGTTATGGAAAGGAAGCTATCTCATTGGAAAATTAGAAGAACTGGGATAAAACATAAACAAAACCAAACCGAAAAAGAAATCCAAGCAATAAGACAAACCAGAATGTTTTCTTATAAGCAAAGCTGCAAAATTTAATGAAGCTGTTAAAAGAAAAACTTAACTTCATAGCTTAGAAGGAAACTTAGTCTTTTAAATTCATAGTTAAAAAATATTTAAGAAACTCTTGCTTAAAAATGGTCAAAGGAAAGCATCTTCAGGTGTTTCTCACATCAAACTCATGTCTGTCGCGAATTAATTCAAAATAAAAAGAATTTCTAGGCCACAGAGATTGATTTCTCCTGACCACTCGTACTATAAATAATCTTCAAGGATTATTTGTATTTAGACTAAAAACACTAACATCATGTCAACCAAAAAAAAAAAATGTTCATGAGTGCAAATACTGACTCCTAAATTCATTTTAATATTTAGAGACCATTCAATTGGTAAAAAGATTTTCGAAAAAAATTTTTGGCCACATCTGAAGCTCTGCTGTATGAAGTAGCTGAGTCATTGCTTTTTAGTATGTCACTCTACAAACAACAAAAAATCAATAGTCTTCTTAACATCACTTAAAAATTCAATTTACCACATAGTGTAATTAAATCTTGATACAGACCAAGAGAATATGAAGAATAACTATTAAAGATAGAATTAACTTCAAAATAAATCCCAACATTTTAAAAAGCACTAATTAACAATCAAAGACAAAATGAAGATGGCAAAGGCAGCACAAATTTTTTTATGTAGTAACGTTGCAACTTGAAGATATTCAGTCAGTTCATAAGTGAAGATCAGTTATGTCATAGTTAGGTTACTACTTCATGGTCCATAGTAAAATAAGCCACTTATGGTAGAAGACATTTTTTTACCTAATGGAACGGTCTCTCATCATGATAAGCAAAAAACTAAGAAAAATACAGAATTTTAAAAAAATATTTATCATCTAAATTTCTCCTATTTTTTTGTTTGATGGTTAAGAAAGGAAATAACTTGAAGTGATCAGCAAATTATAAACCTAGATTTTTACTTTCCCAACATATTAATAAATGTTAGCCTACAATGTTTTACAAACAAAAGCTTTTCTGAAAAACTATTTCCAGTTTCCTTGAGAACAAACAACTGCTGAAATTCCTGAGAATCAACACTTCTAAATGAAGAGTAGCACGTTGTGCTACAAGTGGTTCTTAGAGACCTTAAAACCTTCAAATAAAATTACACAAACACTAGATTAAAATGTGTTATTTGGGAAAGTAACTTGTGAAAACAAATTATTTGGAGCAAGGAGAATGTTACTGTTAAGAGAAATGTCTAAAATATCTGACAAAGATTTATGAAGTTAAAGTGGGAAAAAAAATCAAACTCCAAAATGTTTCAAGAAATAAATTGAATGATGAAAAACAGGGAATAGAGGTTCTGGAAATGGCAAGATATTTATATAAACTGTCCTTTAGTCCAAATTATCTACTACTTTTCATGGTTAAAGTAAAATACAATTGCATCTTACAGCCTCCCAAAGGCCTTCCCAAATCTCTAAACTGAAATTGGGGCACCTGGATTACCCTAGTTTAGACTGCAGAGGAATTTAAGATTGTGGATCCAGGTTTTGGGTCGAAAGACCCAAACCAGCCAGCTCAACAGTATGCTTCTGTGAAGAAGTGATAGGAAAAGAACTTTTAAGCATGAAGTTATGCCAGAAATGCTACTGGAGGAAATGGAAGAAAGCTTTATAGAATCTGGTCTAAGTGTGACTAGAGACAACAGCTGATTTTCTCTGCATGTAGCAGTGAACACTTAAGAAGGCAGCTTACAAGTGCTCAAGCAAGTAAAAGATACATCTTTTCATCTTTCCTCAAGTTTTCCTCATGCTATTTTGTTAATAATGTCAGGTTTTTATTTTGCTTTATTTTGCTCAGCTTGATTCCAGTGGTCACAGGACCAGTCTCCTATCTGGAAAATCTAACTTACTCTTTCCACATTCACTAACATGTATTTTGTAATGTCTCAAAATGAGGTCAGCGCCAGGTCTCTTCAAGATTCTGTAGTCACCTGGTTCTTCCACCTTCTTATTTCAATTCTGAAGAAAAAAAACCAACAACAGTCCACCACTATGTTCCCACTTTCATTTTGCCCTATACTGAGCACTGGTGAGGCTGTGCCTGGAATACTGCTGCAGCAATGAAGGCAAACCAGATCCTGGGTTGCTTCTGCAGGAGCACTGCGAGCAGAGATAGAGGTGTGATCAACCCCTTGCTGGTTTGCACATGCTGTACTGTGTACAGTTTTGGTCCACAAAGTTGAAAAAAAGATGCAGATAGATTGAAGAAGGTCCAAACGAGGACCATGAAGATGAGCAAAGGGGCCATAGAACCTGCCCTATAAGGAAAGACTGAAGCAGTTATGTCTCTTCTCCCCTGAGAAGAGACAAATTTGTCAGACCTTATCACAGTACTCCAGTACTTAAAGGGCAGCTACAAAGAGTCACATGGAGAAGACAAGGGGCAACGGGTGTACATTGCATTAGGAGAGACTGCATCTTAAAAAAAGAAATAATTTTTTACAATGAGAACAATTATTCACTGGAACAACTTCCACAAGGACTTGGTGAAGTCCCCTTTCCTAAAGATTTTCAAGATTCAATTACACAGGGTGGTAGATAATCTCATATAGGCTTTCTCACAAAAAGCTTGACTAAAGTAAGGCTAGCTTTTGAGGTTCCTTCCCTTCTGGCATGTTCTGTGATTCTAACCAATGTCAGAAAATACTCTGTTGGACTTCCAGATCTGAATTAATTGCCATTATATTTTTTTTACTTGAAAGGGCTTGAAAACACATTTCACAGCCAAAACCAATGTTCTATTCTTCATGATGCCAAATTCCACGCAAACTCTCATAGATTATTTCTAACATTGACTGAATTTAGGAAATAATGACAAAGTATAAAAATTAGTAAGAAATCAAAAATAAAAGCAAACTCCAAGGAAAGTACAAGAATTAATCCTTCATTTTGCTGACGAACCCAAGAAACAAGATTGTTGAAAGAAGAATATCTAACCTTGTAAATATTCTTTTCAAAATAAGTTATTATGCATTCTGCAAATCACGTCTTTTGCTTACAGACTAACTTAACCTAAACCCTTTACTGTGTGACAATGCATGCAAATGAAGGCAAAAAATTCTATCGAAACATTCCATGGTTGCATTTTTTATACATATTAATTAGAAGTGAATTGCAACTAATCTAAGTCAAAATGTCTCTTCTGTTTCAAACAGTTACAAAACGAGGTTCTGGACTTGACTGAATTCCAATTTTCTAATCAATAGGCCTGCTTCAGGGTTGTGTCTAATTTTAAACATGATAGTGAGCAGCTTGACAGGGATATAGCATATTTTCCTGGTTTATATGAATAAATGGTCATGTTAGGCATAAGGTGAGCGCAAACAGATTAATTCCAAGTTGAGAGTTAAGTTCCAAGCAGCATATCTCCACCCATATTTTTTTTCTTTTTCTGTGTCTGTGTAGTTCTGGTCTTCAAATTTTGATTAGCACTAGAATATATTTAATAAATATTGGGTCCATAATAGGATAATTAACAGAGTCTCTTTGAACTCTATGGTGTCTGAAACCTTGACTTAACTCTGCATTTTTTCATCACCTACTAAAACTAAATAAAAAATTTTTGAGTGCCCATTTCTAAAAGAAAAATGTTGTTTACCTTATTACCTCTGTCACCTGCTAAGGAAAATAAGTAAATTCACATGCAAAGACAGTGAATTGCTCTGTAAATCATAGACTGTGTGCTAATGTAGTCTACCCTGATGCACGACCTATTTTGTGACCCAGGCCCCTTGAAAAGGGCAGTTGCTGGAAAAAGAAAGAACTCAGTAATTGATTGTAGGCATATGAACTGCTTTAATAAAAGTTAAGGGAGCCTTCTGTATCTTTACCAATAACGTGGACAGTGTTTAACTTTCATAAAATTTCTGTTGGTGTTGCTGGCCTTCTTACCATCCCACTGTGTGCGCCCATATGGAGTTTGACACCTAACAAGAATAATTTGATTTTAACTTTATATTGCTTTACTTTTGTTCTGCTATCACTTTCACATTTTCCCTCTCATCTTACCTAAAACATTCATAATCTCTTTTTTTTTCTCTCAGCTTTTCATGACTGTTTTTATTCATGTCATACTAAAAAGCTTCCTGGGGTTTTGCTACATAATTGCAGATACCAGGAAAAAATTTCCAGCATCCCAAGGAAAACTTCTTCACTTTGTGAATGGGTAAGGGGATTTTTGCTTATAGTCAGAGCAGCAGAAGTGGATAATTTTCCTTCCCCTGACTACAGGAAGTGGTGAACAAACTTGTTTTTCTGCTTTACTGTGCACACAGCTTTTGCTTCAACTGTTAAACTTTTTCTCAGTCCAGAAGTTTTCTCACTGTTACTCTTCTGATTCCTCAATCCAACTGGGAGAGGACAGAGTGAGTGAGCATGTCAGGCTTGGTTGCTGGCTAGGGTTAAACCAGGACACCTACTTCTACAGCAAGATTATTAACTTTATAAAGCATGACCCTACCAGGGCAGAAAATCAAACACATGATTTATTATTTTTTTTTTTAAATTGCCTTAATGATATATAAAATTATGCTTCTAATATTTTTTTGAGAAAAATGACTAAATAAAAATTGACAGCCAGTGCTGTCCCTTGGTGCTTTGCATAAGCCATGTTAACATGTAGAGACCTTTTCTATTATGGGTTTTGTCACCTTTTCTAAAATGCCAGCACCATTTGACCTGCTTTTTGGTAGTTTGCCTGGGAAATGTCTCTTCCGTTGGCCATTTCTGTATTTTGAAATGCACATTATTTTTTCATTTTTTATGGTAAAAGGCACTTGCAATTTATGCAAGCAGACAAAGACATTTTTGTATTTATTAGAGTAAATCTCATGATATATATTGCATTTTAATGGTTGTACAAATTGAGGTAGTCTCATCAGTTTAACAGGGGAGATAAAACAGCTTAATGGCTACACCCATATTCTAGCTGTCTTCCTGATTTCCTTTTAATTTTCCTTGGATCTCATACATATATTTGATACTTGCCTTTTCATGTCTGTCATGGTTTAGGCCGCAAATCAGCCACGCTGTTTGCTACATGAAGAATCGAAAGAATGCAGCTCCCACAGGTTGAGACAAGAACAGTTTACTAAGGTATAACACAAACTGCTACTGCTACCACTAGTAATAATAATGACAAGAGAAATACAAGGGAAGAGAATACA
>JANRGW010001712.1:0-19113 GCA_024733675.1 Psilopsiagon aymara | reverse complement strand
GCTGAGGGACCCCCTCCATCCTTAAGCAAGAGGTGGCTGGATATGACCCCCTTCCCACCCCAAGATGCCCACGAAGAGATGCAGCTCCCAAGGGCCCCACTCCCCAGGCGTATCCCTAAGGCTATGCACAGACAAACCCAACTTCCCTGGGAGTTGGGCGCTGGTACCCACGCAGCAGCGGTGGGTGGGCGCGGAGGCTGAAGCATCACCACTCCCCAGCCTGGCTCACCACAGCCAGGGCGAAGAACACGGAGAGAACAAAGAGGGGAGAGGCTGCAGGGAGCTCCTGACAGTGAGGGCAGACAAAGGGGCCCCCGACCGCATCCCTGTCACCCACCGGGGCTGGGCGGCTCCCGTGTGACACACGGAGGGGGGAGCGGACCTGTTACCCCCAACCGCGCAGGGAGCAGCCGCCTGTGGCACAGGGCAGGGAGCCTTTGGAGTTATTTTAAGTTTCCCTCCCCAGCGCCTCCCCCCACACCCAAACGCAGGTATTTTTCCTCCTCCTGCAAGGATGCTGAATAAGGGGCAACCTGCAGCCCTATGGCTCTTCCTGCCCTTTGTGTCTCAGCAGCAGCTGGAGAGGAACAAAAAAGGGGAGAGAGCAGGTAGGAGAGCACCCACAGCCTCCCTCCTCCTCACCCATCTGTCTCCACAAGCTCGCAGAGAAAGGAAATCCAGAGCCTGGCAGCATCCAGCCTGGCTCGGTCAGCAAAACATCGTGTTTAATGCACAGCACTGCAACAACGGAGCGGAGCAGCCATCGGCACAATAACGGGTTTCTTCGAGCATCCTCGGTGAGCCCCCACCCCCAAGCACCCCATTGCTCCAGCTCCCAGCACCCGTGCTTCCAGGACAGTGGCTCTCCAGCTACTTCATCCCTCCAGAGCCAGGCAGCCCAAACAACGAACCAACCCCGAGCAGCAGCATCACCACCAGCACCAGCTCAGCATCCCCCCAGCCCATCGGTCAGCCGATCCCGACACACACCCCTCCGGAGCATCACCACCTTCAAACACACACCCTTCCACCAGGGTTATCAATTCACCACCAGCAAACTCCAGTGCTAATTCTTTCCCCCACCCTGGGCATCAGCGACGCTGCCCCGGAGAGATGGAGGGAGGAGGCAAAAAAAACAACACGAATAAAAAAATACCTGCTACTTAAGAATGGATGCACATAGTGAGAGTGACATGCCTTGAGAGGGTGTATTCCCCATTCCTGCTCTGCTTGCTCGCCTGCTTTTTCCTTTCCTTTCTCTCCGAGAGGGGCTCAGGCCCGGGCGAGCATGGGAGACGGAGGCAGGAGCACGAGCGAGCGGGAGCGAGCGCGGAGGGATGCGCGTGGGAGCGCGCAGCTCGGGATGTACAAAGGAACAAATGGGAAAAACACATTAGCTCATGAGAGATTAATGTGCGGGGAGACGGCTCCCCCTCTCCGCTCCCTCTTAAAGGCCCCTACGTTTTATTCGGCGATAGGTGGCTAGATCAAACGCCAGGAGCAAGCCGGGGCTGGTGGCAAGTTACCCCCGTGTGCCCACCGACAAGCAGAAGAGGCAGCCGGACCCATGGGGGATGCACGGGAGAGGCAGCTCTGGGTGATGTGCAGGAGGAGCATCCATAAGGTGTTCTGTTCATTATATACCTCGAAAGGGGATGGGAAAGTGGCATCTGCACTTCTCTAGGGAGAGGGTGGGGTGGGTGGCATCGTGCCCGGGCAGTGGGATTGATTTGTGGGAAATGAAGCCAAAAGGGTGGTGGAAGGGCTGGCAAGAGAGGAATGACCATAGCTGGCCCTGTGAGTCTCCCAACTATCACAGTGCTACAGCTTGTCCACCGTGTGGCACCTGCACAAGCAGCCAGCAAAGAGCAGTGGTGGCATCAGGGCACCTTCACCAAGGCTCCCTCTCCCTCTGGCAGTGCCCACCATGGTGGAGACCCGGCCACAGGCTCCAAGAGCAGGAGAGGAGCAGTGTGATGGGTACACAAATGTGCCTCCCGCTGGCACCTCACCTCCGTTGGCACCTCCCTGCCAAAAGAAACAAATCTGAGGTCCCACCAGGGAAAAAGGGGAGGGATAGGGGAGGAAAAACTAAATAAGCAGCTGCTTTGTCTTGTGCTATTTCCCAGGAGCAGCACGGAGGGCTCACAGGATTCCTTCCTTTCCCTCTACACCGGTGCTGCCCCCATCCCTGAGGGATGCTGAGCCCACCAGCACCTCCCCAGCATGGGGAAGGGAGGTGGAAGAGACACCAGCTAACACCAGCCCCGTGCTCCCCGCAGCGCTGCATTAGCTGCTGCCCAGCGGCACGGAGAGCACGGCAACGCCGGCTCCATTAGAGAACATCCGTGGGGCAAAAGCCTTTTCCAGCACCAGTGAAGTGCATCTTGATGGGCTCCTGACAGCAGGATGCCCCAGCACGCATGGCCAGGGGGACTGGGGCATCCCAGGGCTCCATTTCAGTATGCTGCCTGTTCCTGCTTAGTGATGCACCCCAGCAGGCTGGTCCTATGCTCCCCATCATCTCCCAGTGCACCCCATCACCACCATGCAGCCCTGCAACTGCATCTTGGTGGAAGGGGGGGAAAGGGCAGTTCTGCTTCTTCGGGGTGCAGGTTAGAGAGAGAAAAATGATGAATGAAAAATGGGAGTGGAAAGAGTTGCTGTTAGACCTGGGAGCACTTCAGAGATGTAATAAGAGGTGAAGTGTTTATAACACCGAGTGAAATCCCCCAGCCTGTGTCTTGCTGGTAGGCAGATTAGAGGAGCTAAAGTTCCCCAAGGCATTAAAACAGTCTCTGGTTTAATACCAAATCCTAATCTTCTGCTTTCTAAGAGGTGTCACCAGGAAAGTCTGAACCTCGCTGCACCTGAGGGGAGCGTGGTCACCCCATGGGGCCACCCCACACCTCCCAAACCAAAGGATGTAACCTGCATGGGACAGATCCTGCTCTCCCTGGGGGCTTTAGGGTTTGCCATGCCACTGCTTTACTTTGTATGGAGCATCAGGTGGGAAATTCAGGGAGAAAGGTGTCAACCATTCCCTCCTGGGAGTGGGAGCCAACCTGGCCACCATGGAGCAGATGGGAAGCATTCTGGGATATCTGGGATGGACATGAAACTGAGCAGCTGGGAAGGACCAGAACAGCCCAACACAAGCCTAGCGATGCTGTGACAGCTTCCTGGTGCCACCAGGCATCTGGCAGGGGGGCCTTGCTTGCGGAGAGGTAGGGGTTTTGATCACAGCAGATCCAAGTGAGGCGGTGAAATGTCTCTGAATGAGCTGAAACGCAGCCTAATAGGCACATCTATTTCCTAACAAGTTACATATTCCCTTCAGAGCTCCAGTCATTTCAAAAACACATTAAGGAGAAATATTTGAAAGCTAAAAATGTATTAAACAAGCACTTCATCCTCATCAGCAGAGGGGTTATGGACCTTTGCTGGTCTCCTTCCAATAACCTTGCATGCAAGATAGCAGGAGGCAATCTTCTGCTTTCAAAACCCCATTAAAAACACGTGCACAAGAGGCCGGTCCTAGTGACAAGGTGGGGTTGTCACAACCCGAGCACCTCTGATGGGGGTGGCAGGGCAGAGCAGGGCAGTCGTGTCCTCAGGGGCTCCCCTATAGGAGTCAATGCAGCGGGCATGGGACTTGAGCCAGATCCATCCGAAATCATGGGAGTGACCTGAAAACATCCAAGGTTTCTTGGAAGAAGGTCAGCTGGGAGCACAAGTCGATTCCTGAGGCTTTGCAGAAGGGAAAGGGAGAGGGAAGGTCCCACAGCCACAAGAGAGAGGAATTTAATGTGGCTTTCCATGTGTGGAACCACACCATGCCAGGAGCTGGGACCCCAGCGGAAGAGCCAGCACCTCAGATCCACACAAGAGCTGTGGGAATGGGATCTCATGGGGGCTGGGTCTTCCCAAACACCCCCAAAACCAACCCCACTGCAGAGATCTGCAGCCTTTTCCTTTCCAATAAAGGAAGTGGAAGGGTGAAAAGGGGGTCCTCAGCCTTCTGCTGCTCTCTCCATCCCCGCCACTGTTTCATGCTCCCATCCCCAAACCCCCCCAGCCCTGCAGAAAGGGCCCAAGATCCCTTCGCCACCGGGCTGGACAGAAAGAACATAGATAAAATTGAGCTTCAGCTCTCAGTTATTTATCACCCATTTCTTTTGTTGCCCAACTTGCCCTTGAAAGTCCTTCACAGCACCCACCACACGTGAGACTTGGGTGCTCTTTGTCTTGAGTTAGCCCTCCCCACACCCAAACCCATCCTCATCCTCTCTCCTCTGCTGGGCAGCCCAAGCTGGCCGGGGCCATTCAACGCTGCAGTGGGTGAGCAGGGCTCTGGGGAGCAGGATCTTCTGCCACAGATGGATGAGGATCAGCACCAGGCTGGACCAAACCACACCTGCAGACCCAGTAACCCAAAACTTTACTACCATGAGGCTAATGGGATGCTCTTATTAGCCCTGCAATATCCATCCTCTTCATCAGGACACTCCCCCAGCAATAAGCTCCATTCAATCTCTGCAGCCATCAAAAAGGGTCTGATTCTGTCACCCACCTCAGTGGGGAGTCTCATCCCCCAGTAATGGGGGGCTTCACATCAAGCAGTGCTAAACTTGCCCCCTCCTCCCCAAAAAACATAAATAAGCCCCAAGTTCTCTGTAAAAGCCACCAGCTCCACTCAAGGAGGAGCCCAGTGCCTGGGAGAGACTGTAAAAGGGCTTCTCAATGGGAGCATTGGTGTGAGCATCACCTGAGCCTCTGTCAGCACGGGAGGGGTTGCTCTGAGCTTGTCCCCCACATTAACAGCAGCTGTTGATGCTCTGTGTGGCACCTTAGACCAACACCCCCCAACCCCCCCAAAAAAAGGGTTTAGGCTCTATCCATAGAGATTTAGTGGATGAAACCCTGTTCATCCCATGTGCAATCACTGCAGACCCATCCCAAAAGCAGGAGAGGGGCAGGAGAGAAATGAGACAGCCGAGGCTCAGCCCTGCCCTCCAGCACCATCCCTCTCCCCTCCCCATCTCAGCAGGGAGACTTGGAAGCAAAGCTGAGCATCTGAAGCATCGGAGTCTGCCTTGCTCATCCGTTTAATATAGCTTCACACGGAGCCATCCCACACACATCTGTCCCCTCGGCGTTCACCCGCATGCCCAGCCCCTGCCCACATTGGCCACACGTTTCCATTTATACCGCACCCAGTCACGCAGCTCCATCCTGCCACACGCAGAGATTGGGGACGTGCCTTTGCCATTCCCCTCATCCAGACACGCTCCATCTTCTTCCCAAATCCACCTGGAAAGCTGAAGGAAGCCTTTACATTCTCTTTGAGCACCACCAACCAACCCCTTTCCTCCTAAAACCCCACTCTCCTGCCTGCAATGCCCAGAGTTCCCACTTCTGAGTAGCCCCCCAAAAGAGCAGCCCCATACCTATAATGCTACATCCCCTAAATATAATCCAGGTTATTCCTTCCCCAAAGGTAAAACAGAGCAGAGGAAGTGGCATTACCAGGCCCCTGCTCTGCCCCAACTGCTTCAGCCCATGGAAATCTCCCTTTGGGAGGGCAAGGAAGGGGCTGGAGTGCTCCAGAAATGAGCTTGGACAAGCAGTAACAGGTATCTAGATGAGAGGAAATACTGCAGGACCGGAATGAATTCCCCAGCGTTCCCACCCGGGGATAAAGCTGGGAGGAGCTGGCTGCCCACATTCCAAGTGCCTGGTGAGGGCTTAGGAACAGTTAAATAATATATGGATTGGCAGATGTTTATCAGCAAAGCCACCATCACGGACAGATTTTATTGCCACAGGAAAGGGCACTTTGCTGCCTGCATGTCCCTTCCCATCTGGAGCACGTGAGGAAGCTGACAGTCCCTCTCGGAGCCTGTCCATGCCTGATTTCCACTGGGAATGGGTCTGTGAAGCTCACGTATGCATAGCAAGCTCCAAAGACTGAGTGATCCCTGTTCCCCAGCCCTCCTGCAGCACATCCGGGAGTGCAGATGGGGACAAACACCCCGTCCTCCACGAAGGTAGATGGTGGAAGGAGGTGACAACCTTCAACTGCAACAGCTTGAAGGAAAGGGGTTGAAACCAGAGAAGTTCAAACAACAAAAGAGAACAGAGGCCTTGGTCAGGGAGTTTGGACTTTCAGCTTGTTTCTTAGGAAAGGAAAAGACCTTCAACCCTCATGTGGAAACCCAGATGCAAAGGTCTGAGCCAGATCCTCACCCACAGTCACACTGGCATCAAGGCTGACCCACAGCAGCTCTGCCTATCGCTGCACATCTGATTGCATGTCTGAATCCACAGGGATTGCCCCAGGTAGTGACAGCTCTATATCAATACCCAGTGCTGTCACACCATCAAAGTCAGCTGGCGGCCAGAGCTGAGCGGCTGGGAGCTGGACCACAGCTGTAAGGGGGATGCTGCATCTCACATGCCCAGGGATGCAGGATGGTAGAGGCCATGCAG
Source organism: Psilopsiagon aymara (assembly GCA_024733675.1). Lineage (NCBI taxonomy): Eukaryota > Metazoa > Chordata > Aves > Psittaciformes > Psittacidae > Psilopsiagon > Psilopsiagon aymara. The sequence continues at coordinate 12,621 of JANRGW010001712.1, read as the reverse complement.
GTGCAAGGCTCCTGGGGTGATGTGTTCCAGCAGCACCTCCCTGTCCCTGCCATTATCCATTGCTTTCCTTTGGGCATTGGGAAAAGTATCCATGGCAACCGAGGACAGATGTGACCATGACAGGTTTTGGGGCTGAATGAGGCACCCATGTATCAGACAGACTGCAAAGCACCTGCAAGACCTTCCATCCATCACTCACACAAGCAGAGCTGACCTATACCTGCCCAAATTTCACTGCATGGAACCTGGAATCCCCAGCCCAGCCTCTCCAGCTCAGCCAGGATATTTGGGCTGCCCCCACGGATTTGTCAGGAAAGGCTGAAAGGAGGAAGGTGGGATGTGCTGTGAATTACACCAGATCTGGAGGTTGTGGCCAGCTCCTTGGGTTAGCACTGAAGAGGAGGCTCTATCTTTCACCAGCCCATAGACAGGTTTCTCTCCTCAAGTGCTGTGTCGGCAAGGAATTGTTGATGCATAATGTATGGACATCTGAGCAGGAGGGGGATGGAGGGAGCAGGAGAGCAAGAAAAGATGAGGAAAAAGAAAAGAGGTTGAAGGAGTCAGATCTGCTCCCTTCTCAGCCCAGATTTGGCGTCTTTCTCTGCTATGTGTGGACCCTTTGTTCCCCAAAGCCTCACAGAAGCCCCTGCTCTCCTTGGTGCTGCTCCATGGGATGTTCAGCCACAATTGAGGCTGTCCCAGAGCCTGGCCATTAACCGGGGCCTCAGGGACCACTGGACAGACCTGTGCACAGGACAAACAGCTCTGTATCCTCACAGGAGCCATCGGAGCCTCCCCTTTCCCCACAGAGCCCCCCCCCCCCAGCCTTCCCCAGGGGAAGACAAGCCGGATGCTTTACAAGATTCCTTTTCTCCCTGCAGCTTTAAGAGGATTTCCTCGGCCCAAGGAGCAGCTTTGCTGATTGGAGGGGTGACCGATATTTCCTCTCACCAGGCAAGAAATCGTGCACTGAGCCCCACCATAGGAGTCCTGGGGGGAGCACAGACTTGGAGCTCACTGTGCTCCACCTTTTCCTTTCCTGCTGGGATGCCACCAGCCCTGCCTTTACCACCCCCCCTGGTAGATCCAGCTTAGGTGGCAAAGGCAGAGCCTTCCATTGACCAGAGAGAATAAAACCGACCATTGCCTTAGCATGATGCTGAGGATATAGCAGCAGCCAAGAGGTCAGTGCAGGCTGGAAAACCTGGCCAGGCCCTGGTGCAGGATGTCCCCATACCATCAGAACCATGCACCACCCTCATCGCAGCAAGGACACGTTAGTATGGGCGATGGAATTCACTTTAATTCACCAGTATCTTACTGGTCTGCAGGGTTTAGTGAAGGCTGTGGGAAGCAGGAGCCATCAGGAAGCCCATAGAAGGCTGTGGGGGTTTCTCCAAAGCCTTGGGGCATCTCAAGAGAAGGCCAAGGTGTTTGTTGGGATGTTCAGCAATGAGACAAGAGAGATGAGTGATCACAGGCAGATGCTGACAGTTAAAAGGGAAGGAGACGTGCTGGGGCAGGCAGGGAGAGGTCGTAGAAGGGCAGGAGAGCCAAAAACAGCCGCTGATTTATTAAACCTGTTTGTGTTGGGAGGAGGAAGGGCAGCAGAGGAGCAAAGAGAAGAGCAAATCCATCAGGCCTGAAAAGTCACATCCACAGCAGCATCCAGCATGGGGCAAAGCAGCAGTAGTCAAGGTCGAGAGCAGCCCTGCAGTGCTGGAGACAGGAGATGCCAGCAATGGGCTCGAAGGAGGACTGTGAAGAGCAGAGTTTGGGCAATATCCAGTGCCAAAAATAAAGGGACTCTTAGGATTAAGACACTGTAGAAGGAGAAAAGCAAGGAGAGAGCTGAGTCACAGCTGACACCTCGCTCATGGGTGAATGCCACAGCCCAAGCAGAGCAGCACTGTTTGAAGCAGCCAAGAAAGAGAGGGAAAAGAGTACCGGAGAGGACTCAAAGGCAGGGATTAAATGTTATTTACCATGGCTGTGCTTGAGCTGATGGCTAGACAGCCACCAGGAGACAGCACAGAGGCAATCCTGAGGCATTAGCAGAGATAGAGAGAGCTCCCAGATTCCCAGTGCCCCAAAGTGATAGCAAGGTATGGAGAAGGAATCAAATCGGGGCCAGCAATAACTTTGATTCCTCCTAGTCCTCACTCTCCCGAAGCAGAATTGTCTCTGCTTCAAGGAAGAGGGCCGTTGTGCTGCCCATGACACCCAGGGTACAAAGAGGAGTTTGCCCTGGGTGGGAGGATGTGTGTGAATGATGCACTGCACAAGGCAGCCACGCTGGGAGGTGGAAAAGCCTAAAAAGAGTGAGTTCAAAGGCTATTTCTGTTGCAGAAAGAACCAGAAATCTGGGTCAGAAGGGATAGGAGATGTGTCAGTGGTTTGCTAGATGCTTCTCCAGACATAGAGGATGAGCTCCCCAATGCCAGCAGCTCAACCATGCTCCAATCAGAGTCAGGGACTTGGTACCATTTCCAGCAACACCCCAGGACTGCAAAGCACATGGAGTTAAGGAGCTTACAGGGATCTGCCTTTCCATACGAGTTAACAGAGCCAGGTCGATGCTGAAGCATGCCTGCAGCCTGCCTTCCCCCAGCACCATGCTGTGCTCACCCCAGGAGGGCCAGCGATGGGAGGCAGTTGGGGATGACGTGCTCCACAGCGATCGATGAACAACGGGAGCATCGCACGAAGTTTTCTTCTTGCTTCCCACTGACTCACTGATCTGGACTTGGCAATTCAGATATTGTTGATTCTCTCTCTCCTGTCACACAGAAAAAGAAGGATTTTGGCAAAGATTCCGAGAAAACTTGGGTTCATCCCAGTGCAAATGAGGAAAACTTTTGAGAAGTCTGAAATGCACAGGGTGGGAAAAAGCTTTTCCTGAAAAGCTGAAGCTGGTGACTGCGGCTCTCCTCTTCCCTAAGAAGGCGGCAGCATCTTCCTGTGCTCATGGCGCTTTCTCCATTTGATTTATACAGAAACACCCCCCACACACCCCCACACCCCCCTTCCCAGCTTCCTTGTCCTGGTCTCCACCTGGAGAGAAACTCCCTGGAATGTGTAAGAGGACAGAAGCACGCACAAAGCCACTCCGGTGGGGAATCCATTTCAAAGAGCTGGTGAGCCCCGAGGAAACCAGCTCCAATGGACTTTTCCTTCCCTTGTTTTCTTGAAATGCAGAGCAGCTGCCAGCAGACTGTACCTTTAAATCAGAGACAGGCTGATCCCCAGGATAGCAGCTGGAAAGGGCATATCCATAGCTCCAACAGGGATAAGAGCCTCTGCAGTCCGTGGGAATTAGCAAACATGGGTTGATGGAGTGGATCCTGCCTGGCTGCAGGTATCTGAGGCTGTGAAGAGGATGTTCAGCCCCATAAGCTGGAGGGGATGCAGGAGTTGAATGCACGATGCAAGGGGAGCTGCAGAGAAGGAGTGAGTTCAGCTCACCCCACACCAGGACTGATGTGGCAGGACTCGGGCTTGGCTTGGACAAGAGCCTGAGCAGAGGGAAGAGCTCAGTGCCTTGCCCTGGGGAGCATCGACTGCCTCAGAAGGAACACAGCCAGAGAACTAAACCAAAGCACACAAAGTCATGGCCCAAACCAGAGCAGGAGTGCTGCAGTGGAGCAGGAGCATAGACATTCCCTGCCTGCATCTAAGCCTCAAAGGACTTCCTGATGTGATGCTGTTTAGGATAGAAACACCACTCACATTTACCTTCAATGTGATCTTATCCGGGTTGGGCTTGGCAGCAGGAGCTAATTAAATCCTGGATGCAGCCACTGCTTCAATGCAAGTTTCTTTCCTGGCATAGCAAAGCCAAGGATGGAGACAGCCTGTGCTTACTTGTACCTAGCAAGAGCATCTGGCCCAGGCAGCTCACAGTGGTCCTACCTGTTCCATGCTGCATGCAGAGGTCCAGAGCCCCTTCCCAGATCTGCCCAGGCTTAACATCCATGGTGCTTGAAAGAGACTAATCACCTACATGCAAGAGACGGCTGCAATTCCCCGGATGGAAGCTGCTCCCTGTCTTCAGCATCAAGTCCCCCTTGGGGTTACAGGATGCATGATGGGCACCAAATCCATCAGAACGGCTTGGGGGAGCCCCACAGCTTTGTATTGCATGTTTTGTTGCCATCCTGGGGTGGCACAAGGCACTGCACAGACAAGCTGGATCCCAAAAGCATTGGGTGGCATGGGAGATTACAGTCCAGCCCAACACAAAGATACCTGGAAGACCATGGGTTGTGCTTGCATAGCCAGGCACTAGGTTCAGAGCTGCCAAAGACGCTACTTTGACTTCCAGCCCATAAAAGGCATCCAGGAAAGGCTCTTACCCCCTTTAACCCAGCTCTGGCCAGGAGGCAAAAGCCATCAGTCACTTGCCAGAAGCTGATGAGCAAAAGAAAACAAGAAATAAAAGGAGGAGATGGGGGAAACAAGCTCCAGTGAGTGCTTTATTAGGAGAACTTTACCACAGGATGGGAATATTCAAGTGCCATTTGCAGTTTGGAGCCCAGGGATGCTCTGGTGCAACAACACGATTGCTCTCTCCTGGCTTCTTCCAGCTAATCCCCCCTGCTCCTCATGTGGCTTCTCCTTTAAGGAAACTTCAAAAGGCATCACAGCTTTAAAATGTTGGGGAAACCTCCCTAATCTATCTTCTATATCACTAAGTCCTCATAGTCCTCAGAAGCCCTCACAGGCATTAACCCAACAGGCAGAGTCTATCCCCTCAGCACAAGGAATAGCACAACGACTTTAAAGCTAAGCAGAGAGGATGATCATCCAGTTAAAGCACTGACAGAACACCCGATAGTCAGGGATCTGGTCCCATCTGCCATATGCTTCCTCAGGGACTCTTCATCTCTATTTTTGGGCTATCCATACTTGCCTGCCTCTAAGGGAAGGTGGGTGGCGGGGAGGCTCTCACAAGCTGTTGTGCTCTGTGGGACTTTTTTAGTGTTCTTATGAAAGCTGGGTACCAGTTTGCAGAGGAAATGCTTTACCCTCATCATCCTGAGATGTGTCCATTCAGTCTGCATGAGTTCTGGCAATCACAGCCTGATCTGCGCAGCATGAGGATCATGGACATCCAGGGCTGGGCACAAAACCGAGGTGCAGACCAGGGAGAAACCAGGACCTGCAGAACCCTCATAGTTGGTCAGGTTTTGTCTGGCTCCATTCACATCAGTCTCTGACAGCAGGACCTGGAAAGTCACCCCTAAAAAAGCTCAGAGTCAAGCAGGGAAAGAGCAAGGAGGAGATGAAAGAAAAATAAGTGCTTACAAGCTCCCATCCTTAATTCAACCTGCCTAGAAACCGGCTCTCCAATAAACCTGCTCAATACCACTTGAGGCCAGAAGATGCAGCAAATAAATCATATTCTTGGGGTGGAAGAGCCTGCAGGCAGAGCTGGCTGTGCAAGTAGCATGGAAAACCTGCCTCACTGCATGAGGTTTGCACACCACAACCCAGGTTTTGGGGCGACAACCTCATCCACACAGGCACTGCGCCCAGTCGCTTCTCCTTCATCCATCATCCTGCGGGGCTGAAGGCTGCCATTAACCAAAGAGAAGGGAAGGAGCTGGAATCACTGTGCTCAGCAGCACCTACAGCTCCACAGCCCCTCTGCATCTCAATAGCCATCAGGTCCTGCAAGGTGAGCATCCACCCAGCACACCCAGCTGCAAAGCAGCTCCCTACCACTGTCATGGTGTTAATAGCTGCTGCAAGTGAGTCCAGATCCAGAGGTAATCACACTTCATCACAGCCAAGGAGCCTGCCAAGTATTTTTCCCTAGCTCAATGGAGGGAAAAGTTAAGCCCATTTGCTGCATAGAGCAGCTGCAGGTGGCAGAAGTTACTGCCTGAACATTTAGCTGGCAAAGCCTAAAGGATTTCCCCCCAGAACCAAAGAAATCATTGGACTTCAGGAAAAGCTGGATCAACGCGGCTCTTCCAGCCCTGCCCGGATTGCACTGAGCTGATGTTAACAATCACACAACCAAGGTCTGCAAAGAAGTAGAGGGATGGTGGTTTTTGGGCCCAGAACCCACCAGAATGACAGATTTGGGGTATTCTGCACAGAAACCAGACCCTTTGATGGTCGCTCCTGTTGCCCTGGAGACACAACAGGCCTCAGCGTTATTTATGCTTTTCCAATGGCCAAGGCAGCACCAGGATGATGTGGCTCATTGATTTCCCTAATGAAAACCTTGGTGAACCATAATGTTGTACCACAAAATAGTGGTCAATCTCCTAAGCCAGACTGGAGTCAGCATGAACCGCTGTTACACTCAGAGATGGATGGAAACCAGGATCCTCCCCACCTGCGTGTGGAGCCAGGGAAATAACCAGGCAACCCACACTGAGGGGCCAGCATCATCTCCTGGCATCTCCAAAGCCACAGTGCTTTCCTAAGTGATTTTTCCCATTAACGGTGAGAAGACCCCAAAGTTCCCATGCTTTGATAAAATGCCTGAAACACAGGGTATAAAGATTCCATATCCCAGTAAGCCGAGCTCATCACTGCAGGGATGCAGGGAGAAGAGGTGGGGATGCCCACCCTCTTAAACACCAATAATTGCTATGCCTGAAAACCACACGCTTTATACATATATTTAAGAAACCCAGAAGAATAGAGGGGTGGGTGTGGAAAAACTCCACATTTCCTCTCCTGGATTATCGGCAAACTGCTTCCTGCAATGCTGACAGCCAGGAACAAAACAGTCATTACAATGCAAAGTGCTGACGGGAGGGAAGAGATGTGTCAGGCAGGTTGGTGATTAAACATCAACCATGCAAACGGGAGCTGCAGCCTAAGCAAGGGGTCAGCACTTGGATGGAGGGCACTGGGAGTTGAGTGGCTCCAGGGAAGCCACAGGGAGCTAAAAGATGGGATGGGGTGGTGAAAGCAGGCAGAGTTCATCAGAAGATGGGGGGAAATGGGCAGTTGGTGGGAATGGAGAAATCTGGGATAAGGCAGGTAGGGAACAGGCGGATGTTTCTCTCAGGTTTCCTGAGGCTGAGTGGGTTTGGTGGCTCTGGATGGTGTTTGTCCATCCCTGTGGCACGCATCCATCCCCCGCCAGCATCAGATGAGCCAACAGCTCCATCCCAGGGCGTGGGAGGGATGAGGATGGAAGCAACCACCAAGCTGGGTCCTCCTCTGCCAGGAGCCCCAACAAAACACCCCAGCATGAGATCAACACAGGTCCATTTGGCCTCTTCACCAGCGAGTCCTGAGCCTGGCTCCAGGCAGATGTGGCACAGCATTTGCAGCAGAGCCCAGCCCTACCTCCAGTGGCTCTGCAGTTTCCATAGCTATAGCGCGAAGGCACCGCCACCTCCCCAAAGCTCCCCGGTGACCCTGTGGGAAGCCTACACAGGTCACAGCTTCCAGAAGAAGGAGGAAAATGCATCCAAATGCCACTTGTGAGCAGCCCCTCCCTGGCTTGGAGCAGATGCTGCTGTAGCTTCACCCATTGAAGCTGACTGAGCAAACCCCATCCCACAGCGCTGTCGCCCATGGGAAGAGGGGAGGCAGCGGGCAGGCTGGTGACACCAGGGTTTATTTAGTCTGAATGAGAGGAGACCGAGCGAGACGTGATGAAAAGTCCTCAAAGACATAAAGGGCAGCAGCAGAGAACAGGAATAATCTGTTCTTTGTGTCTGCTGAGGAAAGGACAAGAAATAATGGGCTTAAACTGCAGCGAGGGAGATTTTGACTAGATAGTAAGAAAAACTTTCTAATAATAAGGACTATTAAGGCCCTGCAACAGGCAGCCCAGGGAGGCTGGAGTGAGGTCTCCATCACCGGAGCCTTTTAAGAACAAGGCAGACAAATATCTGTCAGAAATCATATAGGAATAGTTGATTCTGCCTTAGGGCAGGGGATAAATGAGATTACTTTATAAGGTCCCCTCCAGCTCTCCTGTTCTGCAATTCCTTGTTAGCCATGTCGCCAGAGGCTCTATATGCCCCTGAGGAGAAAGCATCTCCCTAAGAAACAAGCCCACCTACCATCAGAAACACACTGTCATTGGCAAAGCTTAACCGGGCTGGTGCAGAGCTGTGCAGAGGGGGGACCCACCATCCCTGGCTCAAAGATGCAGGATGGAGTGGTTGACTGGTCACCCAAGTGATGGGGACCAGCTTCCTGCAAAGGGTCCAGGAGGAGAAACCCGCAGCAAAGGCAACGGAAGCAAAGTGCAGAGGCAAAGGAAGGAGTCCTGGAGGAAAGGGCTGCAGGATTGGCAAAGTATTTCAGATGGGGTTAAAAAATCAGCTTTATAAAGCAGCATCTTTTTGCATGACCACTCTTTAGCAAGTTTGAGAGCATTTTGTTCCCACTAGCTCAAGTAATGCCATTGCTGAGCTCTGCCCCAGCATACCAGGAGTACCCAGAGCTACGGATGAGCTCCATCTCTCCCAGGAGACGTACCTACATGTAGGAAGAGGCTGCCTGGAAACCAGCAGTACTGATCTGCAGTTTAGAGCATCAAATGGTGCTAACAGTGACAGGGTTTCCCTTGCTTTTCAAAGAAGAGCTCTTTCTTCATGTCAGCTCTTTAGCATAAACTCAACAAGTGAGCCAGAGCCGCCTCCTACCTCCTGTAACCTCTATTCCTCACTGAGCAGCTTGGCAGCTATTTGCTGAGCGGGTACAGAACTATCTGGGAGCATTATCTCATGCGGGGCAAAGGGAAGAGCCTGACTCTCCCAGGGGACATGGGATGTATCGTCACGGGGTCCAGGTTGGCTGTTTGTTTGGGCATTTTGGAGTGGTTTACTGCCAGACTGCAGACAGAGGGGCTGCATCCACTCCCCTCTCCTGACTGGGGTGGGGGGGTAGGACCATTCTGATGGGCTCAGTGCCTTGCTGATGCTATTATACCATAAATCTGTAGTGTTCTCTGGAGACAGCTCTCCAGACACAGGAGAGGTTGGGCACAGCTTCCCGAGAGCGGCTGGTGAGTCTGGAGTCTGATGAGGGAGCATGGGAGGGAAGGGGGATGCTGACTGCAATGAGCTCCGGGGGCAACAACATGAGAGAGATGTGGAGCTGTGGAGTTGTTACAATCTGGGTTATAGCCAGGAGGACATGAAACATCCAGAGAAGTTCAGAGAGCCTGGAGAAAGGGAATGCAATGAGCACAACCTCCACTCATGCAGAAAGCTCAGAGCATCTCACGAACCCTCATGAGCAAAGCCAGGAGCAGGGTGGTGGCATTACCACTATTTTAAAGGAGAAAAGGGAGTGAGGGATGGGGAAGGGATGCTCATGGGGCAGGTGGTAATTGGTACCCAGCTTCCATCCCATCACCCTCCTCCCCAAAGCCTCCCAGTTTGGCTATCACAGCCCTACACATGCAATCAAATCACCGTGACCTACAAATTAGCTTCTAGACCTATTTTATGCTAAACGGTGTAGGAATACAACAAGCTCTGGCAAGACTTCAAATTAAGACTGCAAATTAATGCTCCTCTTGGGGCTAATTAAATATTACTTTCCACAGCATCTTTCCCCACCCCTAAATACTTTGCCAACTTCTCCTAGAGCCAGCATAAAGCAGCTGCCTGGAGCAAGGGGATCCTCTCTGCTACCTCTGCACCCACACACCCTTTCAGGTCCTAACATGGACTGAAGTGATTTGATTATGGAGTCACCAGTGGGTAAATCGGCCTTGCAGATGCTTCAGTCAACGGTTCCCTGAAGTCAAAAGCTTGCAGCTCCTTCTGCTTGCACTGAAATGCCTTTAGGGGTGTGAATTACACACGCAGAGATGAAGGTGAGCAGATTCTCACCTGATCAGATGAGCAGGTGACAACAGGTCCCTGTGCTACAGGCAGCAGTGCCTGCAGCTTTAACTCTGCCTCAAGCCACACGTCCAGCAACAGCTTTGTCCTCTCCCCAAGGTCTCTCTGACCCAGTTTTAGGAATTCTACAAGGCCAAGGGCACATACACACATCGGGCAGCAAGAGCAGATGCTGCAGAACTCACCCCACAGCAATCCGCCTTCATGCCAGCTTCCATTCAGGGAGGACAAGACTTGGGAACGCTGAGAAAACCAAAGCTCGGTGAGAACATGAGCTCCATCCTTACTCCCAGAGATGCCACATAATGACACCTCCAAACATAGCACTAACACTGGGAGAGGAGCTGCTGGGAACAGTAGCTTGCAGAGGGGTTGATAGCCATGAGTGTCCCAAACCATCTGGCTGAACTCTGAGGATGCTGGAAAACACTGGATGTCGGGCTTGCCAGAGATATTCCAAGTGCAAGTGTCCACACACAGCCAAGGGCTGGTCCTGGAGCTACACCTATGGGTGCTCAAAGTCATTCAAACCATGGGAGCTACTGGGAAGCAGCACTATTCCCAGCTAAACATGCCCGACACACACCTGAGCCTGCAGACAGCCTGAAACCATCACCACACACAGAGAGGTTTGGGAGGGGATTGGGGGTTTTAAAGCACATTTTCGTTTCAGACAGCACTAAAGAGTGAAGTTGCTGCGAGGAGGATGAGTGTGGGGGTTCTTCCTCCTGTGTGCCCCAAACTCAGCCCCAAACCAGACAGCTCAGACGACCTCCAGGCAGGCAGGAGCTGGGCATCGGCAGAGGAAGCCTCCTGCCGATAGCCCTGTAGGCAAATCTGAGGCAGAGAGCCCCCGAGGGGGCAACCAGGGCCACCAGCCAGGGAAAAGTCACCAAGAGAACTTCCAAAAGGGGGAAAAGGGGAAAAAACCACAACAACACAGGAAAAAAGGGAAGAGCGAGAGATGAGAAAACAGCGCGGCTGGTACAGCCAGCCCCGAGCCCCAGGAGAGCATCAGCTACCGGGCTTCTCCTCCCGTTTCCATAGCAACACAATTTGGTGCTCTTTAGAAGAGCTTCGCTCCCCCCATCGCCCCCCCTCACTCCCCTGTTAATTTTACTTCGTGTTTTGAAATAAAACTGGTTGGTTTGGCTTTTGTCTCGGGAGCATCACGGGTGTGGGGAGGAAAGGGCAGACCCGGAGGGGCTGCACCCCACATCCCCAAATCAGATGTCTGGAAGCTTGGCTGGGTCCATCAAACATCCACATCAATGGGCATCAAGGTGCTGCCCATGAAACATGAAGGGAAGTGGTTGCCATCTTTAGAGGTGATGGGTTGGAGATGTGTGCGAGCCGCATCGCTCACCCCTGACCATGGGAAACACCCTAGGACCTTGATCCCCCTCGTGTGAGCTGGATACCACCTTCCTCCCTTTGCCCATCCCATCCACCCATGCAGGGCAGAGCCACATTTGGCTGTGTGGACACAGTGCTCACCCCCAGCACCCAGAACACACCAAGGCCAGCACAATGCATTGGGCACAATGAAAGAGCACAGTGGCTGCACCCTGACACCTCCTGCTCCAAGAAATCATAGAACCCAAGACTGGTTTGTGTTGGAAAGGACCTTCAAGCTTATCCAGTTCCAACCCCTTGCCACAGGCAGGGACACTTGCACTAGAGCAGGTTGCTCCAAGCCCCATCCAACCTGGCCAATCTTCCCTTTGCCAGACACACCACCAGGCTGGAAGCAGGGAAAGAGCTGGAAGCCACAAAGGCAGCACAAGCAGGTGGTAACAGCACAGACCATCCCCTTTACAAGGTATTTCCTACACCAGAAACACACACGGGAGCTGTACGTTCCCAATACTCACCCACAGAACCAGGAACACTCAGCTGCAGAGCAGGGATGCACATTCAGCCCAGTGATGCTGCTCAGCAACTATGAGCATCCAGGCTAATGAACACGGATGCATCTGTTAGTTGCTAACAGTTGGGCTATTTGGGAATGTTTGGATTCAATATTTTTCATTGAAAATCCCAACTGGTTGAGACGGAACGCGCTTGCTTGAAATTATTGGGGTGGAAAAGTTGCCCCGTTAAAGGAAAAGGACCAAGGAGAAATGCGCTGGAATTTTTTTCTTCCTTTATAATATATTCTAAATTTGACATTTAATTTATAGGGAAAGAATGTTAAGAGGCCAAGTCAATGTTTTTGAAGAGGCAGGAAGAAAAAAGGCTGAGTAATGAGATGGCTCCAAAACAACTTTTTATCCCAAACAAGAATGGGAAAACACTTGGAAATCTCAGTCCTTGCAGCCAAAAAGCTGCTCACCTCTAGAACCCAGCAAGGACCAGCCAGGGCAGGTCCCAGCCTGGATGAGGCTCCCAGGAATCCTCCACTTCTGAGGCACTTGGTGCAGGGGTGTGTGAGGGGCCCCACGGTTCCTGTTGGGTCCCCGGGGGTTTTGCTTGGAGAAAGCCTCAGAAGCTTCAGCTTCACACAAAGCTCCAGACCAACCCCTGCCATGGAGCTAAATCCAGCTCTGGGATGGGAAATGAAGCCAAAGAGAGCCTTTCACCCCAGAGCAGCCCATAGTCCTTGCTATGGGCACAGCCACCTGGAGCAAAACCCACCTCTGGTCCCCCTGACCCCACACGCTACCCTGTGCAGGGAAAAGGCAGGATGCTGCCCACCCCCCATCATCCCTGCAACAACACCGGCACAGCCAAAGCGAAACAGGGAAAACACGTGAAATCCACCCATTCCTGGGTAAGGGCT
>JANRGW010001710.1:0-27890 GCA_024733675.1 Psilopsiagon aymara | reverse complement strand
AGCCCCTTCAGGCACTGGAGCTGCTCTGAGGTCTCCCTTCAGGAGCCTTCTCCTCTCCATCTGCCCCAGCCCTGCTCCCAGCCTGGCTCCATGGCAGAGCTGCTCCGGCCCTGCAGCAGCTCCATGGCCTCCTCTGGACTCACTCCAACAGCTCCACGTCCTTCTTAACCCAGAGCTGACACAGAGTGGAGGTAAACTGCCAATTAGAGATGTGCTATAAATTTAAGTAGAATAATAGAACCATTGAAGTTGAAGAAGGCCTTCAAGATCAAGTCTAACTATCAACACTGCACATCTGCCACTAAACAATGTCCTTAAGTGACACATCTACATGTCTTTTTAAATACCTCCAGGGACGGTGACTCCATCACTTCCTTGGGCAGCCTGTTCAGTGCCTGACAGCCCTTGTGGTGAACACATTTCCTAATATCCAGTCTAAATCTTCCCTGGTACACCTTGAGACCATTTCCTCTTTTTCTAACACTTGTTCCTTGGGAGCAGAGCTCAGCCCCCTCCTGGCTCCATCCTCCTCTCAGACAGCTGTAGGGAGCCCTCAGGTCCCCCCTGAGCCTTCTCTTCTCCATCTGAACCCCCCAGGTCCCTCAGCCCTTCCCCATCACACTGTGCTCCATGCCCTGCACAGCTCCGGTGCCCTTCTCCGGCCCCGCTCCAGCACCTCAATGTTTCTCCTGTAGTGAGGGGCTCAGAGCTGAACCCAGGATCTGAGGTCCAGTCTCACCCATGCCCAGCACAGGGGCACAATCCCTGCCCTGGCCCTGCTGCCGCACTGGTGTTGACACAGGCCAGGATGCTCTGGACCTTCTTGCCCACCTGGGCACCAGCTGGCTCATGTTCGGTGGCTGTCAACCAACACCCCCAGCAGCAATGCTAACAGCATCCTGCGCTATCTCATCCCAAATCCTGGAAAGACTTCTTTTTTTGTTCCTTGAACCATCCTCACCATGGAGCCAGTTTAAAACCCCAAAGACTGGGAAGATGCCAGTTTGTTTTCCACTACTTCACTCAAATTCTTGCTTGTTTGCACATTACACATTCCAATGCACAAAGAGCTACACTGGCACGAATTCCTGTGTGTCTGCAGGCACTACCACCAGCTGTCACGCATCTACGCATCCAAAGCACATATCAGAGCAATAAACAAAACATTTTCGAAGTCTCTGGTCATATCAGAGCCCCTTTAATACTCAGGCTGTTTATGTTCCTTCAAATCCATTCCCACAAACAATGAAATAAAAGCCATGACGTGCACTTAATAACATTCTGTTGTGGGTAGACAATGTTCAAAAGGAAAAACCTCGATAAATGCCTGCACATAGATACTAAGCTTGCTCTGAACAGAAGAGATTAAGTATTGTTTATTATACTTTATTTTTCTCTTCAGGCTGAGAGAGGAACTTCTAACACCACTCAGAAATCAATTCCTTTTACTTAGCAAGGGAAATTTCCTCAGGAAAACAAGATTTCCAGAAGCTAACTGAGCTACATCTCTTCCATCATTAAACACAGTTATCTACTTTAATACTACTGAAGTATTTAAAACTCAGTTATCACTAATCGGAAAGGAGAGAGAAGTAAAACAGCACATAACAACCAGCTCAAGAACAGTACATAAAACACAACGACATTTTACCAGTCTTTAGATTGCAGATTTCTGCCCTGTCCTTGTAAAGCTCTGGTTTGGTCTTCATGAAGTCAATCTGTGTTTCTAGACCATATTCTGAATCAGGGAAAGCTCTCCTCTTCTTCTCGCTGCATTTGCTCCACCGAACCGAGCCACTTGACACGTGCTGCTCCTCTTTGCAGACACTGCTCCTCTACAGTTACACGAGCAGCAGATGCAGAACAAAGATGCTGTTTGTGCACCAGACGTGTCAGGCAGGCCCCATGCTGGTGTTCTCCACCACAGCCCACAGCCCTGCATTCCAGCTAAGAATAAACAAGAGGATTTGAACAAACAGCCTCAGAGGACGTGGCTCCTGTGACACATCGCTGTTACGCTCTGGGGTAAGAACTCGGACTGGGATTTACCAAGCGCTGCATGAAAAGCACTTTATTTAAAGGGCTTCCTAGAAAAGGGGCTTGAAGCACCCAGTTTCTGCTAACTACTTAATAAACCATGGAATTTGGTAACTAAAAAATATGCTTTAGATCTCTGCAACCGCTTGGCATTCTCCACTTACAGGAAGGAGATTTTACATGTTTTCTGTTTAAAACTCCTTTATTATTCAGGATTATCTTGGAGACCTGAACTATCCGGGATGCCAGGAGTCGAAAAGAATGTTTTTGTTGATGAAAGTATAAAGAAAATCAAGATTTAATATTGGCAGAATTCATCTGCATCCTAAAAACCTGAAAAATAAACCTCCATGCCCAATATTCAAGGACACACACATCAGGCCATTCTCCTGCAGAGATTTCAGTCCTTACACATGATGTCTCAAGCAAAGTATCAGCTCCTATGTGATGCTTACAGCCAGAAGCTAGCCAATTCCATTTCTTAACCTAAGCAAATGAGAGCACACATGCTACCAGGCCTGGCCTGGGAGACTTGTGTGGGCTTCCAGCTCTTTCTTTCCAGCTCTTGCTGTTTTACCAGCAGAAAGCCCATCAGTGGGACTGCTCAGCCTGGAGAAGAAAAAGCTCAGGGGGACCTTATAATTGCATATAAATACCTGAAGAGAGGGCGCAAAGAGGATGGAGCCAGGCTCTTCCCAGTGGTACCCAGTGACAGGAGCAGAGGCCATGAGTATGAACTGAAAGGTTCCCTCTGAACATCACAAAACACTTTGTCACGGTGAGGGTGACCAAGCACAGGCACAGGACACCCAGGGAGGTTTGTGGAGTCTCCATCCTTGGAAACACTCAAAAGCTGTGTGGACATGGTCCAGGGCAAGCGTATGTAGGTGACCCTGTCTGAGCAGTGGGGCTGGACCAAATGAGCACGATAGATCCCTGCCAACCTCATTCTGTGGCTTCCTTGCACCCTGAAAAGTGTTAGAATACCAAGAACAGGAGATCTGATCAAGTGTGTTGGACTATTCTTTTTCTTCCCCAGGGAATGGAAAAAGAAGTTCCTTCAATTGTTTTAATGTTCCTGCCCACATCGCCTGGCAGAGCCCTGAGCCTGGAAACTGGCAGCAGCTCCTTGGTCTTTACCACAAACCAGTGTTCACGGAGCCTACCCAGCCCCAAGCGTCAGTTTAGTCTGTGGCTTCTCGATGAGTTTACACTGAGCTGGCATGATATCCACCACCAGACATGTTTACTTCAGAAGTGGCACTTTCTTACTGCCAACATCCGTAGGCACACAGCAGGAATCTTCCTGGTACACAAAAATCACCTTCCACTTTTCTCACGATAGAATTACTGCACTGGTTTTGTAAATCCAACTACTGGCTGTTTCCTTACCTGAAAGCTATCTGTGGGGAAGACAAAAGATCTCACACACAGTGACAGCGTGAGCACACGTTCCAGGTTACCTCTCTCAACAGATACCTTCAGCACCTAAAACCAACTCACCCTTTCACATCACTGGTACTCTTTTACCACATACAGCATGTGCATTCAGCTATAATTAAGAGGCACATTACACTGATATTTTTCTTCAGTCTTTCAGGTTTAGCATATGTATTTCTGAGGGTGTTTTCAAAGAGACTCACAGATAAGACAAGATTTTGGCTTGAAATTCATCCCTATTCAAAAGCAGGAAAAAAAAAAGCTAAAGATGCAGAAAAACTATTCATGAAAATCATTACGTTCCACTGTGCCTTGCATCAAAAACCCCAAACATTCCAACAGGAACACACACGCATTCTTTCTCTCCTCAACCATCAGCATTTCTTCTGAGTAGAACCTCAGAGGAGTGCCATCTGACTACCTAGTTGTAGTTTTACTGCATGAGGAGTAACGGGTGGAAGATATGAAAGTAAGGATTTAACTTTCCTGAAGAAACACAACTGAACTCTCATCTGAATGGAAATCAAGGCTCACTACAGCAGAACACTTGCATTCTGCAGCATCCCCACTGAGATACTGCACAGCCACCGGTGGAAAATGGTCGCTTTGGAAATCAGCAGAATTAACTCCTACTACAAACTATCTCCAGACAATTTTCAAGTGATCCCCAAAGGACTCAAAGCAAGAGCAAGGAAACTGAGGCAGCCCTGCTGAGCAATACTCCAGAGAGGAAGCCTGTGTCAAAACACAAAATTAGAGTTTAGGAGTCCAACATACACTGCAAAGAATTCAAATTAACTACTCTTACGATCTTGCTTTTAAGCAGCAACTGAGTAAAGGATTTAGAAGAACTCTGCTAATATACATCAGTTATTGCAATCTGTCTATGACTATTTTTAACAACACAGCCTTACTAATATGTATTAACAGAGCACTGAAAGAACTCTGAATAAACAGCAATAAACCAGAAAAAGAATGTCATCTAACAAAACACAACTTGGCCTTTTACTTACGCTTCACTTGCAATCATTTTTAAATGCATTTCACATAAATAAGTACACCTTAAAACTCAATTATCTCCATCAGCTATGCCTACAACAGAGCCAGCTGGAAGCTGCAGTCTGAACACTCATGTCATCGCCTCACTATTAAGCCTTATGAATGTTACCACAAGGGTTACACAGTGGAGTGACAAGAACTGGCAGGGTTCTACTGTAATTCCAGTTTACAAAGTGCTGTGTGTGCAGTCCTGAGCCAAAAGATAATTAATTTGCTGAAGGTTAACATAATCAGTTGCAAAGCCAGTAGAAACTGTAACTGCTAATCTGTGACAAGCTACAGTGAAAGGAGGAAACCCAATTTTGAACAATGCTCCTTTCTTGACAGGAAAAGAGAAAAACAAACCCAACACACAAGCCACCCTCCTGCCCAGGACTCTGTCAACACTATTTGAAACATTTATGACAGCTCCTAATAGACTTTACAAACATAAAGACTGGGGGTGGGTATAATTTGGGGCTTGCCAGTAGTAAAGACTGGTCTGACTTGTGCAACAAGTGCCTCATGTCTTACATCTAAGCTTAAGTCACCCTTTGCACTCCTCCTTCCCAAGAGTGTAGTTGGTATCAGGCCTTTTCGACAGTCGATTCCTATTTTTCCTCACTGCTGTCAAAAGCAGTATTATGACCATTCCAAGTGGTCAGTCACCTATACATTTTGTCTTTAAGGAGATGGAAAGGCTCTGCTGACTGAAGTCATGTCAGCCCCACAAACAGCTGCCCAGGGGGCACGTGGAACAGATTTACATTCTCACTGTTCGGTGACATAGAGCAAGCCTTGTTTCTGCAACACATCATAACCCAGCAGCAAAGAAACAACAAAGACAGAGCCTTCATGGACAAACACAGGAGGTTTTCTGCTACATGGAAAGCATTTCACAGTCTTCCAAATATTAAATTTCCTGGAACTCATAGTGTGGCTAGACCTGATCCTGCTGTAGCATGTAATCTGTTGCATCTACAGCCCATGAGCATTACTCCCACACTCCCCTTGAAATCCATGACCTTTCCCAGTACTAGTCCTAGCTTTTACCATTAATGACTTAATAAATATGCTGCAAATCAGCCACTGTGTTATACGTGAAGATCAGACACTCGACAGAAGCAGCACTGGCAGATAAAAAGCAGGAATACTCAGGAATGTTACCCTCAACCTAATGCAAGTCAAGTCATCCTTTCCACACTAGCACCTTCTTAGGTGTTTTTAACAAAATTTACCTGAAAATGCCTCCTTTTCTTTGATCCTTTGTACTTTAAAAGTGTATTACATCTGCAGTCCCCAGAGGCTTTTGAAAACTAAAGTATCCCTTCTCTGCTCATACTTCTTTTAGTCATGACAGGCCACTAAACGTACAAGCAGACCAAACAAGAGTTCCCTGCACTAAATTTCCTCTGTTTTCCCAATGTCATACATCAGGATGACATATAAAAAAAATCTTTTTTTTTCCCAGCAACATAAATCAAAACCATTTAAAAACATTATCTGAAATTCTGACGACATTTCAGATACAATGTCACATTTCCGCTATTGTAGACCGTCTCTAGCAGTAGACTGTTAATGTTTCCACAGCACTGAGATTTGCAGTATCAATTTAAACACTAAAATGGTTCTAATATTTCAGATTCTGACACAAGGCAGAACATTTCACAGCAAGAGTTATGCTTCCCCCATCGACAGACTTAAATAGAAGTAGTCAGATGCCACATGGCACTAATTGCGTTAAGTCTGGCAATTAATCATTTTTATCTCAGCATTTGTCAAAGTTAATGGAGCAAACAATCACATTTTAAAATGCAGCACTGATGATGTGAAGTCTCTTCCCAGCTTAAAGCATCACCAAAACAACGCTGCTCATGCATCCTCTAGAAGGAGTTTTTAAAAGGGGCTCTTCACTTTAGAGGAAGCTGCTTCGTTTCTTCTCCAGGGACAGAGAAGTTGAAGTTCTGAACTTGCAGAAGTGGCACCCACATTTGTATCATTTCACTGGCTGGAACAGAAAGGTTTGTTCCTCTGCACAGCCTTTGAATACTGATGTACACACAGTCCAACTCATCCTTTAATTATACAGTCAATTTAACTGATTAAAACAGGAAGAAAAGAAGGGCTTGGTTTTGTAGTAGATGTTATTCTGTCAGTTAATAAGACTGAAAAGCTCCAAGCCAGCTCAGAAAAACACCAGCACTGACTCAAGTGACAGGAGTAAAACTCTACCAGCATTACAGGGAAGAAGAAACTCCCCTGGACCTGCCCAGTGACCACAAGTATTACTTAATGGCTGACGCTATCTTCTTGCTCAAGCAGGCTGCTGAAACCTGGCTGTTGGACCTCAAAGGAAGAACAGCTACTGACAGTACCAGCTTTTACTCACCAGCTGCACATACACTACCAGTCTTTGATCCTTCTGCCTTCTCTTGGAAGAGACATTATGAGGCACCCAGGGATAAGCCCATCCCCAAAAGCATGAGAAAATCAGCCTTCAGGCACTGCCCACACTTCGGCCTCGGTCTCCAGATGCTCTGCCTGCCTGGGCATAGCCTCTGATGCAGGAGGGAGACCTCCGCAGTTATGTGGATGTTTTAAGCTCAGTTTTGCCCCGATACACAACAGGAAAATAAAACCTTAAGTACTGCACTTCTGTCAGGATAAAAAAGCATTTCTTGCTTTATTCCAGCAAAAGTTCTACAAGTTATTAGAGGCTCCTGGACAAGCTGCTGTGATCCAGTGCAGAGCCGAGATGTCCCTCCACCTACCAGGGTGATACACTGAAGGAACCCTCAGGAATCACACAGTACCAGCTACAGAGGAACTGCAAGGTCCTCATGTGTTCAGCTTTAATTATAATCTTAACATTTCCACATTTGTGTTTCCACAAAAAAGATATTGAGTTACACGCCACAGCTCTCCTCACCCTTGCTGAACAGCTTTCTTCAGCGTCTCTGCACTATTCATCTTTGAGCAGACAAACACTTTAACTGCAGTAATAACCTAAATACAAATAGGATCCTCTAAGTAAATCCTATGAAAAGCCTGAATGGCACCAAGAAGCTCTTGTGACACTAAACCCACTCTTGGTGACTTTATGATAAGTTTGATTAAGTCTGCAAAAAGAAACCAAGGGAGATTTAGGTACCTGCCTGCTTATAGCATCAGTCGTGCCTCGGCAGCACAAAGCAGAGTTGCTTTGGAAGATCTGAGTAATCAGCTACTTAAAGTATCTGTCAGTCACTATGAAAAACTAAAATGAAATCTGGGAGAGGAAAAGAAAAAAGAGACTTAAATCCCCTCTAAACGTTTGAAATTAATATAAGCATTATATTGATGGGATGTTGCATTTATGAAGTGGTTATAGGAAGGGCTGGAGGAACAAGAGACAGTCAAATGAACGGTAAACAAGTCTGCTGAGGGCAGAAAATGCTGCTAACAGCTTCTTCATCCTCCCTCCAAGAAAAGGAAGTCAGTGACAGAGAAGGAGGTTCTGTTGTTTTCAGTTTCACTGCCTGAGGACTGGTAAACAGCACAAAGTAAACAGCCACGGCATTTCCCATGCGAAACAGGAATTACGGCCTTGCTGCCCTGTGCCATTCAAGCTGAGGGAACATGCAGCAGGGGCTGCAATAAAGCCCAGTGGCATGCCCACCGAATGGAACTTGGGGTACATTCATGCTGGGATTCAGCAATACCAGTACAGATCTGTTTGCACCAGTGAAAACATTTTACTAACATAAAGGATGCTGCATCAACAAGGTCATCACCAGCAGAGATAAAGATGGCATTGTCCCACTCTGCTCAGCACTTGTCAAGGCCACACCTACAATACTGTGCTCAGTTTTTAGGTCCCTGCTCTACAAAAAAGCTGTGGATGGGCTGGAGAGTGTCCAGAGAATGGCCACGAAGATGATCCAAGGACTGGAAATCACATAAGGAAAGGCTGAGAGAGCTGGGTTTGTTCAGCCTGGAGAAAAGATGGCTCAGGAGAGCCCTTATCACCATGTTCCAGCATTGAAAAGGTGGCTACAAAGAGCACGGAGACTCTTTTTTACAGGGAGTCAGGGGGGTGATGGGCACGAGTTATTTTGGGGAGAAACTGGTGGGACACAAAAAGAAATCTTTTCACACTGAGAACAATCAGCAGAGGCCATGCTGAGATCCCATTACCAATGAGAGGCAAGGACCAAGCTGCAGTGACACAGGACCACAAAGCAAAAATAGAAGGCATTGTTTGAATACTTGCTTTTAAAGGGTAACACAGGTTAAGCGGAACAGAATTCTCCAGAGGTTTGTGATCTCTTATTTGAAGGAGATGAATGTGAGATGTACCACTGGGCTCATTCTTTGGAGACTCTGAGAGTGTTTTACAAGTAGGACAATTATTACTTTATTCTATTGTTGCACAAAAACAAGTACTTTAGTAAGCAATGCATCAGCAGATATCACTAATACTTCTCACTAACTTTGAGGAAGATTACAGCGAGGTGTCTTAATGACACCCACAGAACTCCCATGAAGTTGTCAATCCTACCTCTCTCAAAAGCAGAACTTTCATTTCAGTAGTGGTGCAATATGAACAGCTACAAGTACTCGCTGCAACCACCTTAGGAAGGTTCTGGTACAAGGCAAACACAAAGCTAGTTCTAGTCCAGGCCTTGTGCACAGGTATCAAGCAAAAATCCATTCATTTCTTAATGCTGAAGTCAATGATGTACTAAACCTTCCAACGAAGATCCAGCCTTTTACCACACGATAGTGTTAAAAAAAAATCTCCCCAAAAACCCAAATCCACAGCCCCCCAAAATCTGATCATTTGTCATAAACTCTCACATCTCCTGAGAACATGCCCTGAAATGGCTAAAAAGTGTTTCTGAACTCAGTACACAGAAGAAAGTCTACTTCATTTATCCTGAACACTGATTCAATACTTTGGCAACGCCTATTTCAAGTCACAAGGATTAGATCTAGAACAGGACACAACAAAGCCTTTTATGGATGTCAGTCCCGCTCAACGGCCTGTTTCATTCCAAACGGATCCCTTCTCAGTCTCTGAAAACCCCTT
Source organism: Psilopsiagon aymara (assembly GCA_024733675.1). Lineage (NCBI taxonomy): Eukaryota > Metazoa > Chordata > Aves > Psittaciformes > Psittacidae > Psilopsiagon > Psilopsiagon aymara. The sequence goes on along the minus strand of JANRGW010001710.1, from coordinate 18,304 downwards.
ACAGAATCCAAACCCACAGTAGGAGTCAAGCCTTGGCTGAGCCCATGGAGCTGCATCTGGGAAAACAAGCATCCCGTAACCCAGTGAAAGCAGAGGAACTGCAGAACCCTCCCAAAGGGCAGGCACAAGCTGTCCTCTCCAGGGGGAGCAGGGGAACAGCACGTCTGTACTCGGGGAAGCACAAGTTGAGATTTAAACACAGATCCACCCACTGTCTGCTCCGTGCATGTACACAAGCAATAAGGATATTCAGCACTTTGGGCTCTCCTTTGTGCTGCCTGGATAGACCTGGAGCAACAGGGCTGACTGGTTACCCAGACATCAATGAACAGCACAAATCAACCCTTTACAAGAAGATAGCTTTGAGCTCAAACTCCAACCAGCAGATAGAAAACTTACTGGACAAAGCATTTGGTACACATAAATCACCTCTAAATCCCCTCTTTGACTGCAGCCACAGTGGTCAGACAGGGTGCCCTCCCATAGGGTGTAAAAGCCATTCTGAAAATCAACTTCACAACCACCAAAAGTCAAACCCAAAATAACTTGGGAGGGAAAAAAAAACAATCTTGGTTACAATTTTGGTTCCTTCTTACCTTACCACTGAAGACATTTCTTCGGGATACATTAAAATCCCAGCTTACATTTCTGATGTTACTATAAACAAAGCCAAAGGATCAGCTTGAAACAGGGAACTCTAATGCAGTAAACCAAGGCATCACTGCTGCAAAAGTATACCCAAAAGGTAAGCCTGAATGTGAGTGAAAATTACCAAATGCTTTTCCTGGTGTAGAGTATTTTCTGAAATTAGTTAATTTAACAGCAAACTTCTTGTCATGCAAGCAAGTTCATGAATGGATGCACAAAGAATTCAGCCTACCTTAAAGCTGCACTGAGCCTCGAAGCTCTGCTCACTGTTTTTCTCCTTCCCTACCTCACTTTCTTCCTCGGCACATGAAAACACAGGGGTGTAACTACTGGGCACTATAAAACTACTCACACATACTCTTTATTTGCCAACACCTGCTGTTTCGGAAGAGGACGTGAAACCTATGAGTTGACAACAGGGACCAACAGTTCACATTACTGTTACAGTATGTGCTATAAAAATATAGGAAAACGAAGGCATTGGAGGGTACTTTGTACCTGAGGCACAACAGGATGGTTAATCCCAGGGTGGCACTCAATGCCTCTCAGATGTGCTGGCAACAGATTTCTCTAAAAATGAGTCAGATGCATGTCCTGGGGGAAGCTCTCTCCCTGATTAAAACACTATGACAAACAGCCACTGTTCATCAGGGGCTGAGCTGAGGTGGTGTTTCACTGAATCACAGGCTTCACCACAAACTAAGCCACCTTTTTCTTCAGAGAAAGGGACAGATCTTCCAAGGAGTTTAAGTGAAGGCACAGGACAAACACATGGACTTGTACCCCAACTAATCAGGCTTTACTAAATCAAAACTCTTTGGTGGGAATGTAATGAAAGGCTACTACGGTTCTGAGTGCTCCATGTCTATTCAGATGCTGAGGATACAATCGAAGGCTGCAGCACACAGAGCTACAAAAGCCAGAGTTTCAGGGCCAACGGAAATACAGCCTGCCCACTGCAACTTGTACCTGGACACACAACACGCTGTCAGACCAATGATCTGTCTCATGCTTTCTGGCAATATAACCCTCCATGAGACTTGAAAAACAGAAGAATGACAACTGACATGAAGTCATCCTTAATGAAAAGGACAAATGCAAACGGTACGAAGACACAGAAAGCCAGAGGGATGGAGGGAAGGGTGATGTGTCCTTTGGAAGGGCATTTTAATAGGGTGATGTACAAAACTGCCAGAATATAATTAGCTGGCAAGTTAAAGCATCTTTATCAGTAAGGGGTAAGGGACTTAAAGTCAACAGAAATAGCTTTTACAAGATACCTTCCATCATAAGTATTTTAATGTGCAAAACTACAAGTAACAACCCATAAAGCAAATAAAATACATTAAAAAGTTACTGAGCTGCTCCAAGTTTTTACATGTTGTTCTACAACTAACCCCATCAGATTTAAGTACCAGCTTCCCCCCACTGATTTGCCTCTCTTTTCATCCTTCCCACCTCTATGCCACATCAGTGTCATTTTGTATCTTTCTGCACACTCAAACAGTGCTGAAATGAACACAAAACTAAATAAAACTGAAGCCTAAAGGAAAATTCATGGAAATTTCATTTCTGTGAATACAGAGGCAAAAACCTGCACAGGCTGAGCAGGATGGAGAAGAAATAGGGCACACGAGGCTGTGTCAAAAGTTAGTGTAAAGGGGCCCGCTGAACTGTAAGTAACTTTCTGAATGACAAAACCACACCACCGTATATAGGGAGAAAACCGCAGCTATTCTCCAAAGCCCACACAACTGAGACCTGTGGAAAAACACTTACCAGCATGAAAGGGCTACAAATAAGGTGACTCTGAATTGGTTCCACCTTTCAGGCAGCCCAATTTAATTAATACAAGTACTATACAAACAGGGAGCTCCCACATTCAGAAGCTGCTGCGCTGGTCTGGCTGCCAGGTACAGTGTGTATCACTTCAGGGCAAGCAAGGAGTACTTTGGATTCTTGGACCTCAGAAGCAGCTATTTCCCAGTGAAACTGGTATGTCATTACTGCTTCCATACCAGGAGTTCCTGTATGATGTAATCATCATTAGCCATCAGTATTTTACGTTCAAGCTTATATGTCCATATAAACAGAATACTAAACACAGCCTTTCACATGGAACTAAAGGATTTAGACCAAGTTTTCTTGGAATGAAGAAGAATGGTTTGGAAACAAACTCAGCTGAAGCTGTTTTACTTGTGGAGGAAAAAAACCCAACATTTGAAATAATAAAAGAGAACTGGAATACTTTTCATGTTACAACAATTTTGTAGCATCTTTATATTAAATCACCCTCAAATCTGAAGCTGATTTATAACTTTTTTCCCCCATTTTTAATTGGAAACAACTGGTTTCCCACTAATAAGAAATCTGTGAACAGATGAAAGCTGCACGACAGATAAAAGGCAGGCAAGAATAAGTTGGCAAGGGGAAGCTCATACACAATACTGCAGAAAAGCTGCTTTAAATTGAAAAGGAACCAGAAATTGCCAAGCAAGGCAGTCAGTCAAACCAAGCCCAAACCAAATCACTATTAAACAACAACTCCTCAGAAGCAGGAATGTTTTAAGATATGGCAAATAAATGTTGTGTCCTTGTCCATCTGCACATCCCCTCCAAACCACCTCACACTCAAGTGTATTCTCATTAATCCTAAATCAATTCTATCTCCTACAAGCTTCCCATATCATGCCATTTCTGTGGCTACCGTGCAAGAGGGATAATTTGGTGAGTTCTCCTACTGTCAGCAATGGCTTCAGTAGTTCTAGCATTTAGCAGCTAAAACTACTTAAAAGAAATCTGCTGCCACAGCAATAGACACTGTTTCAAAACCAGTTAGTACAGATTGGTAGTTGAAAGTGTTAAGAAGGGTTTTTTGGACATGGACAGATAAATCCAGCAGTACATTAAGAGAGCAGAAAGAGAACTGGAGGAGGACACCATTCAGACATCCCATCCTGGATTTACAGCACCTGCTGAACAAGACATGGCTCTGCTGCAAGCTGCTGCTCTGGGCTGTGCAGTAAACAGGATCATGTGAGCTGCATTGCCATCCACAACAAGAAAAACAAACTGATCACCTGGCTTGTGCTTCCATCACCTGCAGTTAAAGGGAACTCGGACTGAAAAGAACTCACACACCACCACACCTGCAATGTGTGTGCCAGCACCTTTGCTGTAGCTGTAAGTGGGTTGTGGTGGCTGACTGACAGACACCCCCTGAGCTGCTCTCACTCCCTGTACTCAACAGGAGAAGGGGAGAAAGTAAGATGAGATGGGTTGAGCTGGACAGGGAAATCACTTACCAGCCACCCTCATGAGCAAACCAGACTCTCAGGGAAGTTAACTGAGAACCAATGCCTCCTTCCCAGGCTCAGCTTCACTCCTTCGGTCCCAATTCTTCCATTTTCTCCCCACCAGAGCAGCACAGGGAAATGGGGACTGTGAGTTTTGGTCACTCTGTAACACTTCGTCTTTGCTGCTCCTTCCTCCTCAGCTTTTCCCCTGCTCCAGCATGGGGTCCCTCCCACAGGATACAGTCCATCACAAACTGTTCCATGTGGGTTCTTCCCACGAGCTGTTGTTCCTGCCAGAAAACCTGTTCCTGTGTGGGCTTCTCTCCAGGGGCCCCAGCTCCTGCCAGGAGCAGATATCCACAAGCTGCAGCTTCCTTCGGAGCACATCCTCCTGCTCCGGTGTGGGGCCCACCCCATGCTGCAGGTGGATATCTGCTATGGTGTGGTCCTCCACGGGTTGCAGGTGGATATCTGGGGAACTCTCCCATGAAACTGGCACTTAATCTTAACAGACGGAGCACGAACACAAGTTGTCAGTCTTCAGTACATGAATGCATAATCTCTTGATCCTCTTTCTGCCCCTGAAATACCAATTGCACTAGAACTTCCACTTAGTCCTAAAAAAGCGCATGAAGATATTCTGTCCAATGTCAAGATCATAAATCTGGGGTAAAAAACTACTGATGTTCCATACAATTCTATAAATAGCACTATATAGTTCTATAAATAGCACAATCTCCAGATCATCTCTATTTACTGTTCTCCAGTTCGTGTTGGGAAGCAACATGGAAGTATGCAAAACCGGATTCTTTCCATGTTCAGCTATCTGAGAGAGCACTCTTAAGTTATGTCCTGCCCAAAGAATAAGGCTGAGGTTTGATCTAGCCTGAAAAAAACACCTGCTGAAACACAGAGGGATGCTGGACCCTCAGTTTTCCACTCAGGATCTGTCACTACAGTGCCATGCTACTTGCTAACACGGACACAGTCTGGAAGCTGCTGTTAAATACACAGCACAGGCTGAGCACAACCACTCATCCTTTGATTTGCCTGAGCATATTTGCTCATTTTTCCCTTCAGAGCCCATGTGCACTATTTATAGAAAGGCTTTACATTCTTATTAGTTACCAGAGAATGATTTTTAATGCATGTTTCATCACTACAAACACTCTTTTGTGAAGCTTTCTACATTATGTAAACCAGGCAATTATCACCAACAGTTTAGAAGGTCATTCCAACGCCTATAAAATAAACAGCAATGGGAATTGGAGTCTGTGTAGGTTTTTTGCTTTGCAGCCATAGATTCAGCAAGCTCTCAACTAGCATTCATGCCACGTAGTTTAGAACCTAACAAGGTACTAATTCATAGCACAGAATTGACAGAAACATTTTTATTGATCTATGTATCTTTGTGTCACCCACGCTCCACACAACATGCTCTTTTCCTGAGTGATGAGACACGGTGGCTCCAGGACTCAGTGCAGCTGCAGCACAGAGGAGAGGTTTTTCAACACATGTTAAAGTCTTTTCAATGTACAGCTGTCAGCAGAAAAAGGAAAGGATTAGTCAGGTTTCTTTTCTTTTTAGAAGGAGAAAAACGAGGACACAGAGCAACAGTGCAGCCATTTATCCATCACCCAGCAAAGCGCAATGCCTGGCATCAGCAGTATAGCGCACACCAGGGAGCCCTGGAAGCATCTCAAAACCACCCAACACTTGAAAATGATGAAGAATTGTTACACTAATACAAATATTTCTCTATGAAAGATCACAGCGTATTCATCTTACCAAAGGCCCTTCGTTAGTACAAACAGTATTTCCTTTCCTGTCACAAAGAGGAAGTCTCAGATTAAGACAACTTCTCACATTCCTGTGGAGACTCAGGAACTGTCCTATAACTGTCTCCTCCAGATTACTGCTAAATCCCACACAAAAAATAGGTTTAACAACAAAAGCTACGCTTCTAACGGTGACAGAATCAGTGAACCAGATTCATTAACAACACAGTTCTGAAGAATGCATTGCTAAAACCAAGCCTGAAGCTTAGCTTTAACCTCTGGAAAATAGTGACAAAAGGGAGATAAAGTGGAATGGAAAAGAGTGCCCTAGCACACAGTGTAGATGCAGACATGGGGAAACTTGCCTGTTCACACTCAGGTTCTTCCTCCCCTCAATGCTTACATATTAATCTTGCCTGGTTCTTTATGTAAATCTCCAAAGAAAAATGTGTCCCATCTAAAAACAAAGGGGAAAAAAAACATTTTTCCCCTTCTATTTTCAAGGAAAAAATACATGCCAGTCAATAAATGACAAAAGCTTTGTGCAGTGTAATGAACCCAGAGCTTATAGGCCTCTGCCACTGCATTCTGGAGAAGACAGGAAGACTACCTTTTGAACACTTGACATTCAGATATAACCAGTGCCTGCACTGATGCAAATAGAGGAATGCACAGACATCACTTATACCTCTATTACTGAATGCTGAGAAAGAAAAACACTTCACTTTTGTATTCTTAAATATAAGCCTATGTTTAAATGAAGCATTAAAACAAAAGGAAATCTATGATTCCAGCTAGATTTCATTAATATCTACATTATACTGTCACATGGAGTAAAGACCACGCAAAGAAACCCCCACAACCTACCACCAAAAACCCACAGCAGGGAAGGGAGAGAGAAGTATCAAGCACTCCACACAACCTCCACTTCCCAAGGACAAGTGGTTTCAACCTCTTGCATCAAGATTGTACCTGGCTTAAAAGCTACAAGCCCCCAAGGTCTTCAGAACACCCTGAAACTAAAGGCACAATTAAATCCTGTATGACTCGAAATAACTCGAGCTACTTCCAAGTGGCAGCAGGAAAACACCTGCAATCCAGCAGCAGTTCTGCAATGGTATCTGCCAAACAAGAACATTAGAAGTCTACAAGCTGAATATCAATGAGCTTCTCCATATGGACAGAAGCTGCTCGCAAGAACTGCGGTCAGTGAGCCCAGATGTGTTTTACAGCAGAGCCCATGTGTGCACACAGAGCCCTAATAGCTGGCAGGTCCCAAGACTTACATCACACTCATCATCACCGTGGCCTGTAGTGACAAGTTAAGTGACCGTAAAATCTGATTCAGGTGTCTCCTTCTGGAAAGGAGTGAGTGCAATCCAGTGCCTTCATGCCTATTTTATGTTGCCAGGTGATAATGCTGCAGACAGTAACAGCAGGAAAACCAAACCTACATCATCACATGGAACATGATGCAGATGTTAGCAGGGTTAGTTCCTTGAGGAAATCATTCCCACCAAGGACCTGCCCCCCCCAGGTACAGACAGAAAATGCTTCGTTAGCTGCTTTATTAGCAGAGACAGCAGTAATGTTGGGCAACTGTGTACTTATTTTCTCATTTCCACCAAGAATTTAATTAACTGGCATTAATTAAGTTTTCTGTTTGATCTGGGAAGTCAGTTCAAATCAACATTTTTATGGAGAGAGTTTAATATGAATGCTGACAGATAATTCCTTTTAGAAGATGCAGCAATAGGACAAGGGGAAGTGGGTTTACTTAACCAGGGGAAGTTCAGGTTAGATATGAGGAAGAAGCTCTTTACTGTGAGGGTGGTGAGGCACTGGAATGGATTGCGCAGGGAAGTGCTGAATGCTCCATCCCTGGTGGTGGTCAAGGCCGGCTTGGACAGAGCCTTGGGTGACACGGTCTAGTGTGAGGTGTCCGTGCTCATGGCAGGGGGGTTCAAACTGGATGATGTTAAGGTCCTTTCCAACCCAAACCATTCTGTGATTCTACGACGCTTGAGCATGCTGCAAGGACAGAGCAGGGGAACCTATTCCACTGAGAAACCAAGGTTTTTATTTGCTGTTAGACATCATCAGTTAAGAAAAGAAACGGCTGTTATCCGATTTGAGACGTGTGGATGCTTTGCAGCTATACCAAAAGATCTAAAAGCTCAACAGGACATAAAATACTATGGACAGGCCAGGGAAGATGTTCAGGAAATGTGTGAATTGTCTATGTACACCAAAACACCATTCATCCACCCAACTGCTGTAACTGTCTGTTGTAGAACATGTTCAGCTGAGCCCATCACTTTGAAATATTCACCACATTTTAAGTTATTAGAAATAGGCAAATTCATTACCTATCTCTGCACTGTTGCTTGTTCCTATCCACTGCAATTTAACAAATGAAACTGTCACCTTAAGCTGTAAGCGTATCAAATAAATTCTGTGCAAGCTTCACAACCAATAAACATGGGTGCTAGCATTCATATTTACCATTAGAGTCCAAATTTCATAAGCATGAGGATAAAATACCGGAAACACACCAACATTAGGAAGGAAAAAGAAAGATTAAGTTAAAGAAGAAAAAAAAAAGAAAGAGCTGTACATCCCTGAAAACAGCACATGCACAATTGCCACGATCTTACCAAAATCTAGGTCAGAAAAGTATGTTCCCCTGAACTCTGAAAATGCAAGAAGAATGAGGCTTGTTCTTCTGGATCCTTCAGGCAGAGCTTCCCAGCCTCCTCGCACGCCTCCAAATCCCAAACTAAAATGTCTGGGCATTTATTCACATCACAATAAAAGCACGAGAGCTACATAAGGAAAGGCAGAAGACATGGGAGCCTTTTGCCATTTTCAGATCCAGGCTCAAGGTCTCGTCTATTCCAAACATATTGGACAAGTGCCTTGGGCAGAACAGAATCCTCGTCTGGGCTGCAGTATCACTGAAACCAGAAACCACATCCATTCCCCTTACCAGCTCAAAACCATGTAACCCATTAACCTTCTGAAACTTGAAGCAAACATTGATTGAGCCCCTGAGTCCACACACACAGCTGTGCTCTTGCTTTCCAGAAAGCCAATAAAGCCACCTTGGTTTCAGTCGGTCCTTCCACCCCACTGGCAGGTTCCCCCTGCTGCAGCGAGCCCACAAGGGTGAGTCTGTGCAAGCTCTGCAGCTCCAGGCATGCAACAGTCCCAAGGGATACACAAACTAAGTCCAGATGGATTTAACAGCACACAGCTGCATACTGCAATGGGTAAAGATTAAACTGATCCTCAACACCACAAGTCTTACAAACACATTTAATATAAGGCTTTGGCTCTCTTGTTTTTCCTTAACTGGTAGCTAGGAGCAAACCAATGAATTTGAGTTGTACAAAGCTCTGAAGGCCACATGGGGCATCCCACTGCCCTCAGGACTAAGAACCACAAGATGTGGATTGATTCTACAGGGACTGCAGCGATAGAACAAAGGATCATGGGTTTAAACTAAACCAGGAGAAGATCAGGTTAGATACAAGGAGGAAGTTCTTTAGTGTGAGGGTGGGAAGGCACTGGCGCAGGTAGCCCAAGGAAGTTGTGAATGCTCCACCCCTGACAGTGTTCAAGGCCAGGCTGGACAGAGCCTTGGGTGACATGGTCTAGTGTGGGGCATCTCTGCCCATAGCAGGGGGTTGGAACGAGATGATCTTAGGGTCCTTTGCAACCCAAACCATTCTATGATTCTATTCTGTGATCCTACATCCTCTTACTGTAAGAGGATAAACAGCAAATTGCATATCATCATTGCATATCAACAGCAAACACATATCCATATATCATCAGTCTTTTTAGCCTGCATATTGCTCGCTTCCATTTTTTACTATTTTGTGTCACGAAAGATCATACAAAGCTATACTTCTATTGGAGATTTTTAACCCCACATGAAGAGAAGCTTGTTTAGACTCTTGCAACATCAGTGGAACCAGTCCAGGCTCTGCAGCTCACTATTGCTTTACATTTGACCATCCTTGGATGGACTGAAATTAACTGCAGCAGCCAGCAACTCCAGCAAGTGAACCTGAGAAAAGTAGAGCCAAAACACCAGGAAACCCTCAACCTATCCACAACTCATTTCCAATACTTTAACTGTGTCATTTTACCTACAGGACAGGAACTGTTAACTTGGTAGCTACATACAAATACACATACACCCCTAAGGAAACACCATAACACACACGGAGAGAGCAAGTCAGCTCAGCCTCACTGATGCCAGCACAACTGTGCCGAGTTTTTGTCCCATGTAGCAGAAACATCACTGAGAACCTGTTGTGGGTTTCCCATTATGTTACTGCACTGTTCCTTACTCCTCATTCTTTTTCAAACCTACTTTTTTATGGGAATATTTCATGTTAAGTTCCCGTACTCCCCATACCTACAAATAAGAAACCTAAAGTTGTATTTCAGGATTATTGAGATATTACAATTGACAGTTCATGGGTTTAGGGTCCCACCCCCCAAAAATACCCCTAACACATACCGGAATAACAAATCACGGTATGAAGCTGGAGATCAGTTGCCTTTGCTGTGTTTTCCTTCCTGTAAATCAGTTCATTTCAGTTGACCAACATTATTGCACACAGAAAGAACAAGTAGTGCTTCATTTTTCTGTAGCTCTTCTATAGGTAAATCAAATTCAAGCTATCTGCATTCATTCTACTAAGCCATAAATCAATTCCCAAGATACAACACCTAAGTACTTTGTTAAATGATAATGCTGCCTGCCTAATTATCAAAGACCAAATAAACAGACACTGAAGTCAGTCATTAACAGCTACATATGGCTGAGCAGCACTGTGACCTTTCCTAATCACTGCATCTGGCATCACCCAAGTGAGAAAAATGGAATATTTAAAGCATTTTTTATTTTTATAAAACCAATTAAAAGGGCAATGAATTGTCAGGATAAGAAATGCAACAGAAGAGCCACAACGTACATGTATCTCATGAAAGTTATTATTACTCGAAGTGAGAGACAGTGAATGCCAGCCACAGAAATAGTGTTTTAATGAAAAATCCTCTAAATGAATGAGTCACTGTGTCCAGTTGTCCAATGATCCAACTGTATTGTTACTTGCTTATGTTTATATCACCATCAGATAGAAGTCTTCATATTCTTGCAATAGCAAGCCCCCATTTTACACCAGCATGGGCCAGTATTGCTGGCAAAGGCTTCCATGTATCTACTCACATCCCACTGCTGGTTGCTCGTCTGAGCTGGCATGTGCATTTGTGAACCTGCATCAGCAACTGCGTTAGTTGAACTGATCAAAAGTAGTTCAACAAGAAAGAAAAAAAGCATAGTTTAATTGGGATCAGCTTCCCAATTCAAATTACTGTATGGCTGCACTGTGCTTGTGAAGCTCTATAGGGATTTGAATCAGGATGAAGAAAAAAAATGAGTGGCAGAAGCCAGGCAGGAGTGAATCTTCGAGACGAGCCACTTCTGCTCCATTAATCTGTGAAACCACATCCAACAGGCCTAACTAATACAGAAATAATGGTATCAGTAGAGCCTGTCTAAATACACTTAAATTTGGTAACACTGGTGAATAATGAATTGAAGCCATGCGTGTGTACTGATGAGCTGCAGAATACAGTAAGCTATCTTGACTGCCAGGGGCAGAATTCCATATTTAATGTCACACAAGAAAATATATTTAACTCCCTGCTGTCAGAGTTCATCCACATTCTGGCCTTATCTTCTCCACTGCCTATTTAACCTCTAACAACCAGAGTAATTCCAGGCAGGTAGAGATGTCTAGAAAAGCTTTACTTCTACCCAGCATCTCTCAGTTAAATACCCAATCTGGATTATGGTGGTATTCCTTCAACAACAAAATGCCCATGGCTACCCAACTTTCATTCATATTCACATGAACTGTAGTAACGCTGGTTGTAGGGTTGAACTGCTATAGTCAAGTGTCTTCAAGCAAGATGGCACACTACATTATCATAACCTCACCTATCTTTTAAATATAGTAACTTTTCACATCAGCCTTTCTAGGTACACTTGAATGAAAGGACTGATTTTCTACCTCTATCTAGATACAGTCCAAAGAAACTGAAGTTTTTCTTGGGGTTCTTTCAACTTTAAATACCACTAAATAATGTTTTTGTCAATCATAAGACACCACAGGGTAGGAGAGGTGATTGTAGTTGAAATAAAAGATTGAGGAAAGCTCTGTGTAGGAAGAATCACAGAAGATACCCATTGGGCTATGATAGACACAGGCTTGCAAAATTGGGCCACCCTTAGTACAAATGAGATGCTGGTCAAGAACTTGTCCCAGAAATGCCTCAAGAACTTCCCAAGCTTTAGGCTGCCTGCTCCGTTCAGTCAGTTTGTGGAACCCAACTGCAGTGACATACAGCTCTGCTCTTACAAAGAGTCCAAGGCAAAAATCAAGAAATCCTAAGATTTCGATTTTAAATAGACATTTCCTAGACAGTGTTCATCGTATGTAAAAGTGGGGCAATTTGAAGGGGTGAAACAAATTCCTGTAAGCAGAAACTGGAAAGTGAATCAAAAAATAGAGGAAAAAAATGGGTTCTCACATATACAAAAGTCACTTCAGAATAAAATATGAAATTAAAAAGTTATAACCTAAGACACAGAAAGGAAAAGGCATGTAATTCAAAAAGAAACTGAATAAATTCAGGTAGGCCTGAAACCCCCAAGAGGAAAACTTCTCAGATGTTGTAACAAACAGAAAACTCAAGAGACTGTGAAAGGAATTTCCGCTGTTTCACCAGTTGCCTTGAGGGAATGTATTTGATTGTATCTTTCCTGCCACCAAAGGTAACCAGCAAATACCATGACTACTTGATGTCGGACCTTTATTTTCTGTTCTCTGTCTTGCAATGAACCAACTTAGTCCATTCCAAAAGAAATAAACCAAAACCAGACCGCAGATTTCTTGCCAAGTCTAAGTCTGAAGGATAAAGTTCTACCATGGTACCATCTGCAAGTGAACTGAAGTGTGAGCTATTACTGGCACACTTAAACATGGATTATCCTTATCTGGCCCAACATTTACATACCTCGTAGGCCCACATTTCCAGAATGAAAGTTATATTTGAAACTCAGATATCCATAAGCTTTGTCTGAAAGCTCAAAGGCTGTGATAAGATACCACCTAAAGAAATATAGGGGATCCCCGATGAGCGTTATCTTTGGCTTAGAGCCCAAATACTGCAGTGACCAAACATGTGTCTCCTCTTGCAATCCCTAAAAAGATCAAACCAAAGTTTTCTCCTAGATTTCTCACACTGAAATACTGTATGGCTTTTTAATTCAATGATTTTAATTTACTTGTCCCATCTGCTAGAAATATTTTAATACAACATCTCTTTTTATATCCTAACATCAAGGTGATATTGCCAACTAAGTTCTGCTGTGGCCATCTGTAAAAGAAAGGAGGGAGGAAACATGAATATTTCCCCTTCTTATTTTCATCAACTTGGATTTCAAGCAGGATTTTAGTGATGGGAAAAAAGAAAATAATTAATAAATTTGTACTCTACATGGATTTCTCTAGAAGCAACATCTGAAATATTTTTCTTGACATTCAGAAAGATTTCAGACCTCGTGGAATGTTTACTTTGGAATTAGAATGCTTACCAAGAGAATGTTATACTGACATGATTTAAGGCTTCATCCAAAGACAAACTTTCCATTTTATAAGTTAAGAAATTCAAGTCTTATGAAATCAAATAACAGCATCCTCTTCAAAATGCCTTTACAACTTCATGTTCACCTTCAACAGTACAGAGTAAGTCAAGTGTTATCCCTTTAATAATAAGTGGATGAGAGGCACTTCTTCCCTTCAACTGACATTACCTACATGTGAGAAGGGTGTGGGTTTTCCCAACACCAAAACCAGTAAGAAGCAAACAAAAAGCTCTACACATTCAGCTTACCTGCAATTGAGAGGATGGAACACAACTACAGGGTGGATTTCTTTTACTGCACGTATCGCTAAGCAAAAACCTACCAAAGGGTTTTTCTGATGTCAGCTTCAATACCCCAAGACTGAACACAGAACCACAACCACACAACTTGGGCAGCAAGGTGGGTACTCATGCTCATGCTGCCTAACTGTTTTGCAGGATTTACTCTTCTATTTGTAACCCAACTCTTGTGCTACAGAAAATGAAATTCGATTTAGCTGGTGGCATGGGCCACAGTGAATTTAAAACACCAATCAAGACTCAGCAACCATCCCATTAAATCCACATTCCAACCCACGAAGTGGTAGTAATGGGTTTCTTCAAAATTAACACGCTGCAAGGATTTCTTCTGTAGGGACTGACTTTCTCCTCTATAGTAGCTACGCTTAACACAGACCTTACAGCAAGCTTCTGCTGTGGAACCATGGGTGCAAAAAAGACACTCCTGGCAAGCAACGATGTTCCCAGGTCTCAGCCTGAAAGCAAACGTTGGGAAAATCGCAAGCTGGAGGAATCCTTTCCCCCACAACCTCGTGTACTACTTACAGAAATAGTTATACAGTTGGGACATTCATTTAACCTTTAAAAAATAAGTTTTAAACTAGGTACAAGACATGAAATATGCAGTTGATACATGAGCCTTGGGCAACATGGTCTAGGATGAGGTGCTCCTGCCTACAGCAGGGGGTTGGAACTGGATGACTTTAAGGTGCTTTCCAACCCAAACCATTCTGTGCTTATACTTTGCAACATTTGTCTCTCAAGTTCAAGTTAGGCCCCTGCTGAAGGCCGGGCTCTTCCTCTGCTCCCCACGTGCAACGACCCTTCTCTGCAGGTATCTGCTGTTATTTTCAGCTTCATGAGCTCCTATTTTCCATGCCAAGAGATTTTACAGGCACTTTTCACCTCTGTTGAAAACAATGAACTTCAGCCTCCCACGCAACAAATTAGGTTCTAATGTTGAACACTCCTTTTGAAGGGGGATAAGAGGATGCACCCCAGGAGTGGGATTAAAAACCTTTTCCATCTCTCAGCACCAATTTGAAAGCACATTTGTAAACACTTCACACATCATCCCTCTTGTCTCAGTGAATTCACTTCACATTCACACCGGGCTTCCTAGCAACTCTTCCTTTACTAACACGTTTTTCCATTGACTGAAAACAATAACAAGAATGAGTCATTCCTGCAGAATACAGCCCTCCACATACACCAGATGCAACTGAAGCCTACTCAGATCGCTGTATTTGCCACACAAGTCGGCCAGCATTTTGCACCTTTTGTCAGTGTTTTCTTCAGGATGTTGGAATTATTTTCTTTTTCATGTTAAGATCTTTATATTGCTTGTCAAAATGTCCTACCAAGTTCTGTAAAAGCTAACATCTAAATAGCTCAGATACTAGCAGCTTGAGAATACCACCCAAACAGTGGCCCAGAATGACTGTCTTTTAACAAGGGAGTAATACCAACAGAGAAAAAAAGCTCGCAGCTTTAGAACTGAGAAAATCAGCATTTCCTTATGTTCTTCAAGGCTTTCCCTTCCAATTCCACGGAATCTGTTCCATTAAATAGGTTTTTGTTGTTGTTTTTTGGTGTTATCTCTTTAAACGAGTTCTTACACTACTTCTATAGCCATCAAGCCTGACCAGCTCGCTACATTCACAGCGGGCAAGGAGAGCTCCCATCCCCTTCTTTCTCCTCCGATACAGTGGAGCATTAAGTACACAAACCAAAAAAGAACAGTGAGCAGAGAACAGCAGTAATTCACTCCGATGAACTTATACAGCTGTTGGGTGGGATGTTCCACCAATCACTGCATAACCAAAGGAGGCAGTCAGGAAGTTTGGCTTTATGAAATGCCTTTTTGCTTTCCAGAGTAAGAGGATAACGGCAGAGCCCAGTTCTGCCTTTACTGATTTTGTTTTCTTACAGGGGTGTTCCATGAGTTAACTCTTTAGAGTTACAGCACCCTGATGTTATTAGATGAGCGATTTCAAATAAAAGGCATTTGCCTATAGCCACACATTACGTGTAAGGGCAGAACAGAACAACGACATAGTAACTGGCAGTCACAGAAGCTGTAGATCCTAAATTATTCATGATCTGTGATTCTATCTATTCAATACAAAAATCAAGTGGTCCTGGAAAATTAATTCCAGTAAGAAAAGAATGACATTTTTCAAACAAATTACTTACTTTTTCTACAAAGCATATTTTCAGCAGTTGCAAAGAACAAAGATGTAAAAGTAAAGATAAGAAGTATTTAATCAGTTCCTAGCAAGTATGCCGATACCACAAAGGGCAGTTCTACTTCAGCAAAGCAAAACTAACAAGCATTCAACACTCTGATGAAAACAAGAGATGCATTTAACACCAATTCATTTCAAACAATAATTGAGCATTTTAAGTCATGTTTTGTACAAGAGCCATTTAGGATTTTGAAGTTAGTTGTAATCTAGAAATAATCTAATTGTAAAACCTAAACAGCAGCACAGCTGTGGACTTCCAGTCTGTCATTTCCATAAGCACTAGAGCAGCCTATTTTTGCTCTTATTCTCATTTAGAGCATTAAGACTCAAAAAAAACACTATTCTGATGGGATTACACAGAATGCAGTTGCTATTTTCACAGCCTGAGCTATCTGGAGAAGAAAAACGTTTTTACCACAGAGAAATAAGGAAAAGATCTTTACACCACAAGTAGCAGTTACAAATGCTGGCATTTATCATGCTGAAGATGGAGTTCATGGCATAAGGACTTGCTCTGGGAAAGCTGCAGTTGCACAACGATAATCATTAGGCTTGATATAGTTCAAAGCCAAATGACGGCAGCTGTACATACCACAACAAAAAAGCATTTGTAAGTCTCAAGCACACACTTAATTTAACTACAACCAAACTCCAAGATATTTCTGATTTACAGTAAATGACTCGGAACACTGACTACATCCCGGTGCTGCTCTTACCTCTCTTAGCAGCATCTGTTCTCCGTCTTGCTGGCGACACCAGATCCTTTACAATCTGTAGCACTTGAATCATTGCTCATTAGCAAGATCGACAAGATTAGATGCTCCTCTAAAATTCCAACAGGTTTCATTACTACATGTGATTACATGGCTGTCTTCAGGATGCTCAACCAAAACTGATGCAGGAATAACTCATTTACCTTCACAGAAAGATTTCTGCCTGATGACTGTACAGGCTGGGGTGATGGATTTAAAGTGACTTCAGCAGAAGGAGACAAAAAAACTGCAAGCAGTCCTAAACGTATTTCTACAGAGCATTTTAAAATTACTTACTGCAGAGAATGAATACCAATTCCTCTAAATAAAGTTCACAGGAAACATCACACCACAAAGTAACTAAAGAAAACACACCCTAAATTAATGTGGATAGATGCAGCGTACTCCTCTCAGCTCAGCAGCTGTGTCTCCGTCCTCTAAAAGTCTGTCTCAAGCCCTGAAATCCCATGGAATGCTTTAAGAAGAGCTATGGGTGCAGTGTAGAGCCAGCATCAGACCCGCTCACAGAATTAAAGTTAAATCTAGGTTGACGAACTCCATCAGGCACAAGAAAACACCTGCAGGAGAGTCATTCAGCTCCTTGTCTCCCCCCTTGAATGCACATCTCTGACACCCCCCTATGGGAACAGAATTCTTGCACAGCAGGAGGCACACTGGAAATCCTGGGAGTATTTCAGGCGTTCTCTCTCCCACCAGCAGAGGCCCAGAGAAATATTTCAGCTAAATTGCTATCACTGCTTCTCTCAGGTAATTTTAAGCAGACAAATTGCAGTACGTGCCCCACACCATTTGGAAAACGTCCAAAGGCACTTCAGAAGTACCTTCTGTCACAGCCTCTAGGGAGTGAACAAACAAAAATCTTGAGAAATCATGCTTTATAGGCTGAAGTTAAATAACCATCAGCCCCGAAGAGGCTCCGTGAACACTTGAGGAGACCAAATTCCTTCACAGCCTTGTAAGGCCTTACCCACACAAAGACGGCAAAGAAGCCAGCTACCATAACACTGAAACAAACCACAGGCCACCATCAAGGCACAGCAGGACACATTCTCTGGCCTTTAGACCTTCTGTTCCTGTTGCTTAAGTGTTAGACGGCAGTGGGGAAAGGTCATCTCTTTCCATTTCTAGCTGCTGATGGCAAGCTTTTCAGATTTTACATCTGCTGGCCTATTTATCCACAGGCACATCAGTCTCTTGAAACACAAGAGTACAAGCACCACGAACTCTTTCTATTTTGTCAGTCTCATTTACAGCCTGCCCATTAATCCATCTCTGCCAGAAGAACTAACCAGCCCAAAGTACTACTGTATTTGGTTTGGCAAAACAAAGACAAGTTAAAATCATTCTCTCTGATGAAAGGAGGAGGCACAAAAGCACAAAATTTTATCAGTTCTAAGTAAGGTTAAGTCTGAGGGCTTTGTAATGGGGGTGCTTTGAGGTAGTTTTAGATCCTTAGGACCTTAGCACAGAAAGCCTAATAAAATAGAAAAACAGGACCTGGGGATGGGCACAGTTAAACTGGCTGATGGGTGGAGGGACAGGATGATTGCTAT
>JANRGW010001706.1:0-22697 GCA_024733675.1 Psilopsiagon aymara | reverse complement strand
TCTTCTCCAGGCTGCCCCAGCCCCGCTCTCTCAGCCTGGCTCCAGAGCAGAGCTGCTCCAGCCCTGCAGCATCTCCACGACCTCCTCTGCCCTCACTCCAACAGCTCCACGTCCCTCTTATCGTGGACAATTATGAAGTTAAGGATAGAAAAAATCTATGTGAATGGTCAGAAACCCATCCTAGATGAAGCTTTTCTGTTGCTGAAACAACAGCAAGGGATGAAGTCATTATTAGTTGCCAGCAACAATTGCCTGTTATGCTGTTCTGTGAATGACCCTTCTGAATGGAGCTCACAGTAACCTGTAATTTTCATATGCAGAATGTCCACTTTCAATGTAGTGATAAGCAAGAAGGAGGACAGCACATTTAGCTGAATCATTCACATATGTATGTGTCAACAGCACATCAAGCAAGAGGAGCGTGAGTCAGCCTTCCAGCAGTCTTCAGCTCAATTGGGCATCATTTGGCACCGCTGGCTATCAAACAGGGCAGCCTGGCTGGCAAGTGACTGGTGCAGAGGCCACCAACTAACTAACTGCCACCAGTACAGTGTGAGCCAGGGAGGGTACATGTGGCACTGAAATCCGTCACACTCCAGCTGCTGCACCTATGAATCATAGAATGGTTTGGGTTGGAAAGGGCCTTAAAGGTCATCTTGTTCCAACCCGCTGCCATGGGCAGGGACACCTTTGAAGGTTCAGCAGTCTGGGTGCCTGGCTGCAGCATTACTGACCCCAGTCCTAGTGCCATCATTTCTGCAGCCTTGTCACTTTAGCTGGTGTAATTACGTGTGTGGGGGCTGAGAATGGCACAGAAGCAAGTTTGGGCACGGTAAAACTGGCTGTGTGCAGCCGTGGTTCTGAAAGCGTGATCCAGGCACCAGCAGTGGCACACGGAGCCTTTTTGGCTCAGCCACTCAACAAAATGGCTCAAGAGACAAGTGGCAAGGACTTGAAAGCGAAGCATTAAAAAGGTGGGAAAGCACTGTCACACTGATTACTTCGGTAGGGTGAGGAAGCACCCATAAAGACTCCCATCGCCCTCAGTATTTCTGTGACAGCGCCTGAGTAGGAAAGTCTATCGTGCTGTGAGAGGAGGAAGAGGAAGCTGCCAGGCAGCTTTTAATGGCATAGCTGCAGTCAGAGCCACAAACATATTTTCCATGCAGGATAATGGCAAAATAAAACTAGTAGCATTTAGCAAACACTTTATCAAATTAACCCAACTTTGCCTTCCAAAATTAAATTGAATAAAAGCCCACCAGTTGGAGAGAGCAATGAATTCATCCCATGCTCCCATTTCTCCACCACTTAGGGTTTCTGGTTTGGTAATGCTGAGGTAAAACAACAGTTTATTTACAGTATTATATGATTTTTTTAAGCATCACAGCTAAGAAAGTGAAAAAGCTGCAAACGGGAAATACAGTATGTCCCTTGCCTATGGACAATAGGCAGCAACAATAGCGTTGAGGAACAGAGAGCAGGAAGGGGTGAAGTCCCCCTTCAAAGTGTAAGATACAAGCATCAGGAGAACACAAGGAAATCCCAGTACAGTCCATTGAGTTTTCTCCATAAACGTGAAAGTTCTCCCCAGGTGAGAGCCAGGAATTCCCGATGTAAAGTGCCACCAGCCCCCTGCAGCACAAAGCTGTCCCTCTGGGAAGGGAGCTCTCTGCCCGCACTGGCATTGCTCGTTTCCCACCCAGACACCAGGGCGCAGTTGGGATTCCTGTGTCTATGCTGTCCTCTGGAGCTCCTCACAAACAAGTAATTGCGGTAATATCTGGAGCAGTAACCATGGAAGCAGCTGGAAGGTCTCTGGGGAACACACGAGCCCATGACCGTATGTGCCACAGAGCCGGGTGAGAACTTTGGATGTGTGTAGCTGAGCTCATTGCTGGTGCCTGGGAGCAGGGACCTAAGGAGCTGTCTGCTTTCAGCCCCTGAGTCAGGAGCTCACATTTGCTATGGTTTTCCAGCCCTTGCCTGCTATTAGGAGGGACATCACATCAATTACCTCTGAAGTAGTTCCCTGGGAGTGTTTTAACTACTGAGCAGAACTGTTGACACAGAGAGCTTAACAACCACATCTGTTTCGGTACCGCCAGAGCGCATTTAAGACTGATTAAAATCTTAAGGATCTATGTTACTCTCCCTTCTGCTGCCTCTGCTTATCTTCAGTATCCTAAAACCTTCAAACCCTCACAAAATGACACTGGTCTTCACTGTAATGAAACACAGCTTGTTTTTAACGTGATGTCGTCTTGTAACTTCAGACCCTGAAGCTGTTGATCCTATAGTCAGTGGTCTTGTCATGAGGTAGTGGCTTCAAGGCATGTATACACTTATCCTGGTATTAAAATAATATACTATCAGTCTTTTTGCTTGACTTCAGCCTGCAGCTGATGCTCTGTGAGCAGCAACTGATGTTATAAACCTCCTTGAAACTAATAGGGCAAAGTACAATTCCTCAGTTCTGCTACTGATGGTTTGAAAGCTGACCTCACCCTCCATGCTCCTTGTGCCCTGTATGGGCGGATTGCTGTTGTCCAGAGCAATTGCAAGTGCATTTTAAATTAGCTCTTAATTCTTGTTTTAAAAGCATCTATAGAAGAGCTCTTTTACCTCTTCAAAAGCATGAAACCCCGGCTTACTGCAGGAGAGTTCCCCTGCCTGCTGTAAGCAATGAATGCCTCAGGGTGGGCATACAGACTGCTTGGGAGAGTTAATAGGGAAAAAATGCAAGATTCTGAAAGTCATTTAATTTGGTACATATGATACTTATGAGTAATTGGATCTATCTCACCACTGGCATATACAATCACAGCGAAAGAACAAACTGCATGGTGCAGTTTGATATAGAAGGGTAAAACATATTTCCACCTAAAGAGCCTTTCTCAGAATTTCAACAAAGCAGTAAATCTTCAACAATCTGTTTGTTCAGTTGCTGTTTACAAGGGCTCCACTGTGACAGGCGATGCTGATTTAATGAATCCATGCACACCACCATTACTCATGTAATGCGCTTTTTCAAATGTAATTTAACATAATGGAAATTTCCTAGAAAGGTAGATATTAATTTTCAACAACTTTGGACCATCCGTTCAAATTAAATGCACCCAAGGTCATTCATCAATGCAGGTTCCCATCGTTTATGCAGTGCGACGCTCAGTTCATGTAACACCTCTGTTTCTGGCGGCAGCAGTACTGCCTTAGTTAAGGAAATGCCAACAGATTAAAATGTTCTCATGGTTCATGAAATAGAGGGTGGTTTAACAGCATCATTACAAATGTGGGGAAGCCCACTGCATTTGAAGCTTGTCCTCTGCACTTGAATTATAGAAACAAAGATTCTCTGAACCATGGAAAAAGATGGCAATGTCATAGTCATCTGTTGATGTATGAAGATACAGTGACTATATAGTGGTTCCTCTATGGCCATATTTTGGTGTAATCCCTGACATTTCTACTATGCTCATACTATCTACAGGGGTGGCATAAGTTCCATTAACTGAAAGAGAAAGGGCAAGAGCTGACCTCCAGGTAGGTATGACAATAAGAAGATACTTAGAGGTAACTAAGAGGGCTGTGTGAAAGGAAGACAAACTTGCCCTCTCTTTCAGGTGAGAAGTGAAAACAATGCCAAGGTTGTTAGTGGTTTATGGCAGAGGAGTGCCCAGTACAGCACCTGACCTGACTGTAAAGAACATGCATGAATATGAAACTCATTTCATTTATGGCTGCAGCTGGTAGCAAAAAATATACATAACTGTGGGCTGTTCAAATCAGCGCTTCAGCTTTGAGCCAGCAAATGAATTAATTAGACACTGATTTTACCATGCATGCTCGCTCACACAGTGCACAACTGTGAATTTGGGCCCTGAGTTCTGAAGCATCTGTTGAATATTTACACCCAGGTTCTCAATACAAGCTCATTTGTTTCTTTTTGGCTTGGAGCATGGGCAGAGACGTTAACATCTGCTTGCAAAGGCCATGCAATCACACTGTGCCCTGCAAAGTACATTTGGTTATGGAGTGGCCTAAGGGCCTGTTTGCAATTAGACAGGAATCATAATAGATGCATGTATTAATTTTGTGGAACAAAAGAAGGAGAAGGGAAATACATGTTTTTTCATTAAGGAACGCTGTATTTTGCTGACTGAAACAGAATGTAAGTGGAGATAATTTTTCCTTCCTATTTCTGATTTTCCCAGGAAAACATGTGGAAACCTGTGAACTATGTGGACTTACCCATACACATACACTGAGTTCTAGGAACAGTCCCCTTTTTGCATCGGGTATGTCAAGTCTCATTGATTTCAACTGTTATTGAGGAGGCACAGCTCCTCGCTAGGCATAGAATCACCTCTGTGAGAGCCTGTATAAAGCATGCGGTTTGAATGCGAGTGCAGAGCTGCTGAAATTCACACCTTAGAAGTTGCTGAAGGTAAGGGAAGCAAATAAAAATATTAAGTTAATGGAAACGTCTTTTGGGGAGTGACAACCTAATAGGAATAAAGTAGAGGTTAAAAAACTGATCTGATGGTGCAAAATGAGATCTTCTGGTCAGGATTCAAGTATCCATTACATGGAGCTTTGATAAGGTTTATGCCCTCACAGTGTTCTATAAATCTAAAGCAGAAGACAGATTTAATCCTATTAAATATTTGCCAGGGATTGAAGGTTGTAGATAACATAACAAGCGCTATTGGACCTCTTTTTACCAAACACCCATAGCTTCAAAGAGGACTTTGTTTGAGATAAGACTTAGTGGTTGGACTTCACATTTCTTTTAGTTGATCATAGTGAGGTGTTACAGCTGCTATTGTTTTCTCAGCTCTTTGTATGTATTAACTATAATGCTACCTTTGTTTCGTATTGTAGAGGTGTCCAGTGGGAATGCTGTAACAGGAGTATTTCTATAACCTTCCTTTTAACAGAAATGGGGCGATCTGACCTACTGATTCTGGGGGTTTTCCTGTTCAAGAGCAGAATACCGTCATCAGCCTCCACAGAGTTAAAAGGCTGCTGCTAACCCAATGTCCTTTGCTACGATGGTGACATCCAATGGCTCTGCAGTCTCCTTCAGTCGGAGCTGTTAGCAGAGGGAATGCCTGGCTTCCCAGGGGCTTGGACCCAGTTTTCTTGTTTCATCCCAGCTTTTATAGGTTATACTTGGCTCAGACCAAGATAAATAAAGAAGTTCTGAGCCCTGCAAATACGGGAGCAGTTTTCTGTTACACCCCGCACTCAGGGTGCAGGAGGCATCACTTTCTTGTCATTAGAAAGTGATTTATACTCATTCATTTATACTCTTTGTTTGCTGAGGACTTGTTTCTGCAGTTCTGAGGCAACTACCACCACACGGCAAAGGGAAGTCATTTTCACATGTACCCTACTGCTATGTCCTCTGAAGTTTAAAGCTTCTGGGTGATTAAAATCACCTCTGTGGCAATTAAAATGCTGAGAATTCAGATGCTTGGTTGTTTGGGGGGGATTGAATATAATGATGTTCTCTTAATTAATTAAAGCTGAATTAATTACTTCAACTTCGATTACTCTGTGGTTTAAAGCTCTTCAGCTATCAAAGCAAGTGGCTGAAAGAGCACATGATGATTTCTGGTCCCTCACACCACCGATAAATGGACACTTCATGGTTGAAGTGAGTAACACACAGTTAGTGGCTTCACTGCAGTGCATTTGATAAACACTTGTAAAATGAGTATTTCCAACATGTGGCACTCATAAAGTGCTTTTGCTCTTGTGCATAAAGTTGGTTTTGAGAACTTTCAATGCTGTGTTTTGTAGAGACTCATCAGATGATGTTTTCTGTATAACAATGGAAGGAAGTAAAATTAAAACTGTGTCACAAGCTAAGTGTTGTGGAAATTCATGCCAGGTTTTATGTGAAGATAAATCATACCCAGACTCTCAAAGCACACATTTCCCACTGACAGGCTATCAGCATCCCATGAAATTGTGAAACTACTCCTATCTGTTAGAAGTAAACCCACATGTTTATCAGTTCTTCCTCTATAGATGGAGGTCAACCTTTCTAGAGTTTCCAGTTGCAATATGAAGAGGCAAAGTAAAACCAGCACAGAAAAGCTAATTCATTCTCCAGCAAGATGAGAAACACAGTGTGACTTAGGGAAGTTCACATTTCCTGTGTTTTTTTTAAAGAAGAAGATGGAATTTTGCTTTCTTCCCTGTCTTTGGCACCACTTTTGCACTACACTATCAGGAGAGGAAGGATGCTGTGAGACTCAGGGTGCCTGGGTTCAAGTCCCCGCAGTTTCCTGAATGATGAGTAAATGGATAGAATTGTTATTTCCTGTCTGAGTGGGGCACTTGGAGACATGGAAGTTATAGCTGAAGAGAGATCATCAGGCAGGGGCAAGTGTTCATGACGTCTCCATGCCTGCTTTACTGCCAAACTGTGTCACACTCCCTGATGCACCAGAATGAAGTTCCTGGGTAGCCGTCTCAGGGGGGCTCCATGTAAAAGACCTTTAACGAAGCTATTTGGACAAAGCCATGATGAAAGCATTCTGGGTCTATGGCACTGTGCTTGCCCTGTTCATTGGCTGCAGGTCCTGGCATTCCCAAAGTCACCTGAACTTCTTACTGAAGCAGTTTCTCTCTAAATCTCACCTTGAGCGGATGGTAGATGACCCCCCCTACCCTGGCTCCAAATTCATCACTTTGATCCTGATGCTAAACATTTTCCTTGTACACAGCACAATGAAGCTGAGATTTGAATGTTTCCCATGGTGAATGGGGCGGGAGGGAATGGGGCATTCCCAAGGAATGTTAAGGAATTTGGGCCATTATTTTTAAAGAAAAATGATTCAACTTTAATTTAAACTCGAAGTTGACTCAGGACCTTGCACATGGCCCTCAGTGTAGCATATTTATGTCCAAATATAGTCCCTATGCTCCAGAGATAACTGTGGGTATTTCACTACACAATGAACATTGTCAGACTACACAATGAACAGTGTCAGACAGATCCTCACATGAGAACTGTGTGTGTGCTGCAGGAGTGCTTAGGTGGGATGTGAGCAGGCTGTATTTAAGTCTCTGGTGTGACTCCACAGATACAGGTTGTCTTTTCGGTCACAAATCATGCAGATCACAGTCTCCCGTATTCTGATTCTCAATGACATCTCACTTTCCTTTCTCCTCACGTTGGCAGAATTCAGCTGATGAGATCTCCTAGGGTACCATTTTTTACTAAAGACACCCTCTTCTCCCAAGAAGTGAAGGTGGTGGTGCTCAGCCCTTCTGAATTCCAGACAGAATATAGCCAGTGCCTATGGGAACCGATATTCTGGGATGCCTCAAACAGTATCTACCACTGGGTTGTAGCTCAAAGAGAAAGTAGGCAGTGAGAGACATCAGGATTGAAGAAGGATGGGGAGCACAAAGGATGAAAAAGGAACAAGCACAGTAATACTATTTGGAAGCCTGACTTCTCTTCAGCTGTGACTGTGAACACACACTGTACAACCCTGCTCTTATCAGATTAATATTAGTGCCCCAGGTAGTATTCTTTCCTATTACCAAGCAATTTTGGTGATATTGAATTTACAGCTCTAACAGGTCCTTCACAATCCAGCACATTTCATTTGACAGACTTAGTTTTGGCACAAACAAACCCAAACCTCCCATCAGTGATATTGTCACTCCCTTGCTATCACTTATTTTCAATAAAAATGAAAATTGCCACTCTATGATGTGGAACACCCAAATAACAGCAGGATCAGTAAAATCATGCTGCCAGTGTAAAAAAATAGTAAGAAAATATTGTCAGAGGTATAACACACTGGTCTCAGACCAGCATTGGCTCATGCCACAGGATTTATGATGCAGTCCTTCAGGTCTGCTTGAAAGCACAGAAAAGGTGGCAAGAGGGCACACTGCCTTGAAAAACACGTTGCTTGCACACAGCAGAGGGACAAGTTATGTTCACCCAGGAAAGCTGTTCAGCTAGAAGTAGTTTTGTTCATTTGCATGTATCTAAAACTTGCAGAATACTGAGGGCAGGGAGCATAACATACTCGGACATTCCCACTGGACAAATGTTATTTGCTGCCACATGTATAAAATTCCATCTACCAGGAATGGGATGAGAAAGGTGAATATTCCCAAGACCAGCACTTGGAACAAAAGGAAGCAGCCAATATCCGCATATATTGCTTAAGTCAAGGAGCATTATTAGGCATGCAATAGGCACGCAGTAAATAAACGTGCATCACACCAAAACCCTACCCTGTTATTCAACAATTAGATATCTAAGTCTAAAATTGTTTAATTTGGAATCAGAATCTTTAATAAGATCATGGATTCTTCCCCATTGGTTTCTTGATGTTTCCTTTTTCCCCCAGTTTTGTTTTTCTTTCCTTTTTTGGGTGGTGTTCGAGAAGATTCCTCTACTGAAGACTGAGTTAGGTAACTGCATGCTGTAACACCTTGACCTAGCTCTTTGGTCTCTGGGAAGCATAACCCTGATTCCTGGATCTTTGCTCCTGTAGCATCCCCTACATGTAGTGAGATTTAGAGGAGTCACTGATGCCCCTTGAGACCATCTTCTGAGCTCTCTGGAACAGAAAACCCTAGGTGCAGCTTCTGCAATCAAAACTCATGCTTTCAGTGACTTGAATAAACATTAAATTCCTATGAAGAAAGAAACTTTTCCATGTCTCACCAAACCACATGGTATAAACAAGACAGACTTTGTGAAATATCTATTTCCCATCTATTAAATGCCTACGTGCTTGAAAAGACAATTAAAACCAATTCCAAGGGCTGTAAAAGGCACTGAAGTAATCTGAATTTCAATCTTTCCTCTCAGCAAACGCTCTCTTGAAGCTTGGAGGAAAAACTCTTGGACAAAAGTTGAGAGCTCCTGATCAGCGGCGTCATTAAAGCCAAACGTGTCACAGATGGGCAGGACCAGAAAACCCATTGAAAATCAAGTGAAAAAGAAACAGCCTCTTGCAGCTGGTTTAGTTGTTTAATAATGGTTTAATAACAACCTGTCATAACAGCAACTTTATTAAAAACAAGCTCAAAACCAGGAAGATTCCAAGCAAAGTTGAAGGTAGTTTATATGGAAACCACAGCTCGCCTATAAGCCTGGAGAGACTACGGAGCAAGACGCACTGCAGTACTTCCCAGCCAGCACAGACTTGCTGTCTCTGGCAGAGAGCAGTGGGAGGTTTCCAACTGGACAGACCCGCATTGTCAGGCAGAATTACAGCTCTCCATTGTTACTAACAAACAGTGAACCACTTCAGCTTGGAGACAGAAATGACATTCTGCCTACCCAGAAAGACATTATGTCTAAGGAGTGAGGAAGAATCAAAGGAAAGATGTAAAAAGTCATGAAAGCACAATTATACTAGATGCATATAAATTAATAGTATTAGTGCGATAAGACATTCTTCAATAACAGAGATAACACTATTAGTATAATTACTGACTGCCTGGTTAGGTACTGGGGAAGAATTCAATCTATTACACTTGTGGATAACGCTAAAGTATTAGTTTTAAGTTCTTTTCTTTTCTAGTGACTCACTAGAAATGGTTCTAATGCAGCAGACACATTCTGGTGTCAATGCTACCTTTTAAACACCAATCATCCGGCAACTCTTCTTCAGGCTGCAAGGCAGAGTCAAGAAACTCACACTGGTGCCCTTGCCAACGCAGGACTTCAGGTTTAAGAAGTTGCTTCCTAGGACTTTAAATAACCTTAGTGACCAAAGCACCAAAAAGTAATGCTGCTGCAGCTTTTCATCCCAGTATACACAGTATTTTCCTTCCTCTGTATCAGGGGCGTCTTCTTCCACGGCAAGCAATTACAGGCACCCGCTTACTGAAATGGTACTGTGATCACGTCATTCAGTGATGCACATCACTGCAGTTCAGTTAAATTCCAGCGCAGAAATCATAGCCAGGAGCGACATATGTGCAAATTTGTGTACCCTGGAACAACAGCCTAATGCCGGCTAGATAGCTGGCACTGGGCAAAGGCAACTTCGGCTCCTACCGCCTGTAGTGAAGTCAAAGAGAAATAGGGATCAACATTCCCAATGCTGTCTTCTGAAATCCTTTTCTTTACTACTTCACTCCCAGTCCCTCTAAGCTTGGGTCCTCTCTTTCATGTCTGACAAGCTATCCCCTGTGGTCACAACCCACACCTCCCAATATTTTCTGTTCCAGTCACAACTGTTACGGAACAGCAATAACTGAAAGGAAAAGAGACTTTGCACCTGAGAATAACCAATAGCATTCAGTGCATGTTTTCTGTGAAGAACAATGTATATCCAACATCTTCATAAGTTTACATTTTTATTATTGAAGCTACGGGGCAAGACTTTGGATGTGCTCCCTTGATGCTGGTGTGGGTTTCCCAGCATTCCTATTTCACTTTCAGGAGCAAGTGTTCTGCGATTAAAGGGTTTTGTCTAAGCAGCACACCATCAGCACAGCTCTTTCCCCACACTTAGCCATTCCAATCCCCTGAGCTAAGGATGCTCTTTAGGGATGGAATTCTTAATGAAAAAATGTCTTTTGCTCTTTTCATTTCAGAAGCTCCCTCCCACAACCATTTTATCTGGTATCCATTACTTTTCATTCTGTACAAAGAAAACATAGCTCTAGTGACATCAAATGAAGTATTGGCAAGCACTGTGAGATATTGATACCAAGTACAGAAGCCATACCCCTGAGCTGTTTGCACCTAGTTTATTCTCTCTTGTGCCCTGCATTAGAATAAGGCCTAGAATGAATCAGTTGTTACTGTAGCTAGTTTTAATACATTGCTTTCAACCTTTATGACTTAGGTAGGTTTTAGATGTCTAGCAAGTTTTGAGCTCATATGTGGTAGGCCCCAGGAGCTGTGTTTAATTCTCTTCTTAACTTGTCATTGATAAACTGCTCCTATTAGTAGTAACCTACAGCCTCTGCCATGGGTGGCAGATTTTCTGTGGCTCTATGTACTATTTATTATCAAACAAAACTGCACATTTTTCCAGATAACAAAGCTTGTAGAGCAAATCTGTCTTTCCCGTTCTGAAACAGAAGAACTTCTCTCTCCTGACCTCTTCTGACTCCGACGCAGTAATATGATGAGTGGAAGGGCAGTGTGAGAAAGGTGAAGTGATCCAGAACTATGGTGGGAAGTGATTTTTGCTGGTGGGGCTTTCTTACCCACACTCAGTGCTGCCCCTGTTTGTAGTTGCAAGACGCATCTGTTACACCTGCAATCCAGGGACATCTTCTTCCTATTCTGAATGCCTTGAAAACCCCTTTCACAGACCCGTTTGCAATCACGAGTAGCATTCCATAGACATCTTACCAGGTGGATGTGTTACGGACTTCCCGCATTTGGAGGCTAATGCCTGCTGCCTCGTGTGCCCTGTTTGTCCAGCACAAGTCCTTAGGCCTTATCCCAGGATACCAGCAAAGATACTAACAACTGGGCAGTGGCAGCTATCTGTTCAGTTCAGGCAGCTTTACTCCCACTTACTTTTCCTTATTCACATTATCATGTGCCTAGGAATCCTCCCTGCAGACCAGATGCCACTGTACAATGTCCGGTACAGGCAGTACAAAAGGAAGACTTTCCGTCAGGGAGAATGGCAGTAAGCTTAGATAACACTAAAGAGACAGAAGGCCTCTAGAAAGGAATGTGACAGGGAGCATTATTGCGACATCAAAAAGCCACAGTTAAGAGTATGCAAACCTTGGAGGGGAGTGGGTGGGAAAGTAATCTCGAATCCTTTCTTTTGGGTGAAGAAGCTGCAGAAGCTGAGGATGCTGTGCTCCAATAAGTAATCCTCTTTCTCTCACTGTCATCTTGTGGAAACACTTATCAGACTGTGGTTTGGACCTGTCTGTATTTGCTTTGTAC
This sequence comes from Psilopsiagon aymara, assembly GCA_024733675.1. Lineage (NCBI taxonomy): Eukaryota > Metazoa > Chordata > Aves > Psittaciformes > Psittacidae > Psilopsiagon > Psilopsiagon aymara. Next base: position 10,777 of record JANRGW010001706.1, on the reverse strand, counting down.
ATAAGGCCATGAAAAATTGACAACTGATTCTATAATGCAGAAAAATGCTGAGAATGAGTTCATTCATCACTACAACAGAAGCTGACCTGGAAAGGCTTTCACAGGTACAATCACACAACCCTTCATTCTGAGCTATCTCCCAGACATGTGATGCTGTAGCACAAGAACACTCATCAGCATTCAGGTATTCTCTGAGGCAGATGAAAGGATTACCAACACTTCAGAAATCTGAGGATTCTTTAACAAACTGGAATGCATTGAAGAAGTAGTAAAGAAGGACCCACTTCATTCCTGGTTTAGAAAGAATCAGTAATCAAATTGTCATGTAATAGTTAAAAGATCATTTTACCAACTTTGCGATGTATTTGTAATCATCTACAGTCCCACTCTCATCTACTACATGTAATAGATACTCTGAACCTGTCATGCAGTGATTGTTAATTCTGCCTCACTCATTTCCCTCACTCAAGTTTCTTCTGGGAAATCGTAAATTCTTTGACAGAAAGAGCTCTACAAAAGCTAACCACTGTTGCATTAAAGTACCCTCAGTTTTCACCACTTCATAGAGTTTGGGAACTTTCCGTTCTTAAAATATAAAGCAGATGCCTTCAGATTTGCATTATTTAATGAATTATAGAAGAAAAGCGAGGAGAATATATTTTTACCACCAGTTACTTATGTTACACCAGTCTTCATTCATGTAAGAACGCCAATAAGGAAATTCACGTAATCGAATCCTTCTTTTATCACATAGGGTAATATATATATACTTTTGCAGCTACAGAATCATGGAATCCCAGCATGGTTTGTGTTGGAAGGAATCTTAAAGCTCATCCCTTAACCTTCTTGCTGCTCGCGCTGTGGGGATGCAGCCCAGGACATGGGTGACTTCCTGCTCAAGCAGAACCTCCTGGAGCACATGCTGATAGAAAAACCAAGTAGTTTGACTTACCCAGTGTGCTGTTACCAATTGTATTATGTTTGTTTATTCACGATTCCTGACCGCCTGTGGCATGAGTCCCCTTGAGTTTTCTTCAGGTACTTTGGATTTTAATTCCTCTCTGAAAGAATATGGTGAACAGCTAAATGGGGGCTTGAAAATAAGGAACAGCAGAAGAATTAGATCACATTATCAACATATTGCAATGACCTGAGGAGAGTATGGTGAAAAACTGCTGTTGTTATACACTGGCTACAGTTCATCACCAAACTGGATGCAGAACAATAAAATCATCCCACTCAAACTGGGCTCAGGAAGGGCAGGACAAGTCTTTGTATTCTGAGATTACAGTGGTAAAATGATTCAGCACACCTCTCTTTCCATAGATTTCTGTAGTGGATCATAGAATCACAGAATAGTTAGGGTTGGAAAGGACCGTAAGATCATCCAGTTCCACCCCCGTGCCATGGGCAGGGACACTTCCACTGAACACACTAATCATGATGTTAGCATACCTGACCCACAATAAAAGGCACAGCAGCCCGTTTCCTCTGGTGAAAATTCCAGGTGTGACTACCTGCAGCTTTCAGGATTCAAACCCAAATTCTCTGTTCCTTGTCTGCTAGGAGTCCCAGAAGCTTTGCATATACAAGAATAGTGTTGGGGCTTCAACACAAAGGGTAATGAAGAACAAAGAAAGTAACCTTGGCAGAGTACAGTAAAAGTGAGGATGCCCCATGGAGAACAGGAAACAGCCTGGGAGAGGATTTGGATTAATCAGGATGTGAAGACCTTTGTTTCTCATGCCATTAACCCTTGTGCTTCTTATGGTGTCTGGTGGCAAAAGCCTCTTCAATTAGTTTCTCATTTAAATTTTTATATTTCTTTATATATCTTGCTATTAAATGCAGTTCAGCTTAACATAAAGCACCTGCCTGGAAAGTCTGTGCAGATCAAATCTGCATTTACACTGTCGTCCTCCCACCTCATAAAACAACAGCTCCAAAGAGAGGAGGGAACTTTCCTTTTCCTCTTTCGAACAACATCCTGACTGTTAAAATAGTTAAACCGCCCTCCATTTCCTATATAATCACTCAATTTATGATTATACATCCTGAACACAAGCCAATTCCTATACTTTAATTAAAATAAAGATTTCCAAGTTATTTTGCTATGGAACTGCACCAACTGTGGCTTGATGTTGTGCGCAAGTTGATTAATTGCCTATGGGAGCTTACAAGGGTTTCTGTTCCATAGCTGCATGTTTAAGAACTACACAGTAGTTACCAGAGAAAAGGATAGACAGAAGGCTCTTTAACTTACACACGTGTCAGACAAGGCTTTCTGGTCTCATTTCCATCCTGCAATCCTTTTCCATAATGGGTCAAACCACAAAACCACAGAGTTTCTGCCTCTATCCTCTTTACGCAGCTCAACCTTCTGCAAGTTGCACAAGGCAATATGGCATTACACAGCTCCAGGTGCCCCATCGTTTCTTGCCAAGGTTCTGCTTTTTCCCATTCCTGGAAAGACAGCTTGAGGAATTAACTTTGGCTCCAGACCAAAAAGAGATATTTTAGGCTTAATTTAAATGCATAATTCCAAGAACATGATCCTCCAACTTTGCCTCCCCCAAGCAGCTATTCTTTTGGGTTTTGGCACCAACGATCTGTCAAAATTCTGCCTCCATTGCAGACCCGGAAATACCCTAATTTGATGGCAATGTACAACTCACACATCTCTTGCACAGCTCACAAAACCTGAGCACCACACTATACCCAACTGCTGATTGACATGTCCTTGAAGCTGGAACCAGAATCCAAGTCACTGTTCTGGCCCCTGCATCAGCGATTCAACACCATCCTCTTCTTCAGCTCATTGACCTTGAATTCCCTTGTGCAAGAGTAGCATTTCTATGAAGAGACAATAGAGAAAGAAACTAAGTTTCTCAGAATAGGCTTTCCTGACTCTTCATCTTTCTCCAACCATGCCCTAAGTGTGAGCTTTGTGCCAGTGTTCTTCATCCTATGGTTCACAATATTCTAAGTGATCATGCCATGACAACTTTGTTTACCTAATAAACATTTAATAGGCAAGGGAAGAGTAGCAGATGTCACTTACCTTGACTTTAGCAAGGCTTTCAAACTCTGTCAGCCACAATAACCTTGTTTCCTAGTTGGGACAGTAAGGGCTGGATGGGTGGAAAACAAGAGGAGTAAAAAACTGGATGATGAGGTTAAGAGAGTGTTTAATGGGTCCTGTTCTACCTGGAGGCCTATTCAAGCAGAGTTCTGTGGGGACCTGTGTTAACATCTGTCCTGCTTAACAGCTTTACTGAGACAGGAGAAGTAATGGGGTACTATGCTCTTGTCAGGCTTCCAGATGACAGCTAACAGGGGAAAATCTGCTGCTGTGCTCAGGTTTAGGGCAGGATTGCCCTTCCCAGAAACCCAGAGAGGCTGAAAGATGAACCTTGCAAACTCGCTCATTGAGAAGTGTCTCAGGAAAGGAAGAACCCCTGAAACACAGAGGCTGGGGAGCAACTCTGCAGGAAAGACCTGGCTGTGCAGCGGGACAGCAAGCTGAAGAGGGGCCAGCAGATGCCCTGGCACCAGAGAAGGACGGTGTCCTGGGCTGTGCTGACAGGAGCAAAGCCAGCAGATGAAGGAAGCGATTATACCTCCCTACTCACCATCCATTAGACCACATGAAGTATAGTGCCTCCAGTTTGGGACTTCCCAACCCAGGAGACATTCAGAACGGGAATGAGTGAAGCAGGGGAACAGCCAAGACGTTCAGGAGCTGAAGCACTTCCCCCTGTGATGAGAGCCTGAGGGAAGTGGCCTTGGTCAGCCTGAAAATCAACCTATGGAATTTCAGAGCAGCTTTCCAGTACCTGTGAGGAGGTTGGTGAAAAGGTGGAGCCGTGCTCTGCGCAGAAGCACGCGGAGGGAAGACAAGAGGCAATGGGTATGAGCTAAAGCCACAGGGGCTCCTGCTGGGCATAAGAAAAGCTTTCTCACCACGAGGACAATGAAGGCATGAGGCTGTCCAGAAAGGTTATGGTGTCCCTATCTTGGACCTGATGGCCGGCTGAGGTCCCTTTCAGCTTGAATTTTCCTATCTATCTCCTATCTGCCTGTTGTGTATAATCAGGCCTCTTTCTTTTGAGAGGGTAGAGCCTGTGAAACCTGGATGGACACAATAAAAACTGACTCTGATGGAGGTTCTGTTGTTCCGCTGAGCCGTCTTGCACTCACCCCACTAACCATGAGGCACTGCTGTCCCCAAACCAGAAACAGAACCATCAGCAGCTGGGCTTGTGGAGCCAAACAGGGATTTGATAGTGCAGCACTGAGTATCAGAATGCCTGGATCTGTTTGTAGCTCCAGGTGCTATTTACAGTATATGTAAAAAACCCCATTCTCTGACAGTCCTCTGTCAAAGCAGGCAATGGGCAATGTAACCTCTGCAAAAATGAAGCAGCATTGCTTGAAATCCCTATTTCCTACCTGCCACTTCTACAATCCCTTGATACAGTACCATAGCAAAAGCACGGCCACTTCGAAAATCTCTGAAGCAGTAGAGCTTGGAGAAGTAATTCTTCACAGAGCTCTGAAAAACTGTTCCTGCAATTTGACCCTCAAAACACTCTGTCTCTGCCTTGCCAAAGCTACAAAGGGACTATATATAGTATTATATATATATACTATATATATAGTATATAGAATGTGCATTCTCCTCTGTATTTACCTCAGATCTGAGCTAGCACCAGCACATGCAGCTCTCTCAAAGCAGACCAGTGTCATTTTCAGAAGCAGCATTAAAAACCAGGTCCAAACCCTCTGAAGAGGAGAGTTTTCTATTGGGCCCACAGTAATAGGAAGGTACTGAATTGTTCTGTGGCTGAAACCCCGACCTGCGAGCGAGCCAGGGAGCACGAAGATGGCACACTTTAATTGCAATTGCATTTTCTCAGAGGTAGAAGTGCATCCTACGTGGGTGTTTGCTCTCATTCGGAACAACCAGAAAGCTCAGCCCAGATTAACGTCCTGTCTCTGCGCTGTCTGCAGCCCCTCGCACTGCAGGGCAGCTGGGTTTCCTCTCGCTGTAGGCAGTTTGTGTCAGGCCTGAGTGAAGGGATTCCTTTGAAGGAAGACTCACCCTTGCAAGTGTGCAACACGCAGTAGGTCTCAGGGAGCAGAGTGGAGCGCTGAGAGCTCATGCCATTGAGGATTTGGGGCCAGCTTCCCCGTTTGTGGAAGGCTTTGGGTATTTTCTACATAAAGCGTGGCTATAATGAAATCTGTTGCTCAGAAGCAGGCGTTTAAAGTAACCTCCACAACTCCAGTGTATTTCTAATACAATACAAGGGATAGCTTAAAATGAGCTTAGCAGAGCACTTGCAGGGGCAAAACCCCCAGCCAACACATAGCAGAGGCAGGGGCTGGCATCATTTCAGCTTTCTGTTTGGCTCTGCACAGCAGGAGCAGCGTGGCCAAGTGCCAGTCCTCTTGGCAAAGAACTGGGTATGGCAATCCCTGAACTCTCCTCATTACGAACACGCTTTTGTCATCACAGCATCATTAGCAATGTTCCCAAACTGCAAACCGGGTACCATATCACAGACACAAACCCTGAGATCGCAGTTCTTAAGATGCATGTCCCTGTTCTGTCCTCATTCTTCCAATCTGTTCCTCCCTCATTCAAGATGCTATTTGGCCGGTGGCTGGTGTTTGCTACTGACTCCTGTTTTCTGAAGCCGACAGCAAATGAGCAGCCCAAGACAGCTTTAGAATACTCAGTGAAGACTTAGGTATATTATACTCAGGTAGAATATTTATAGCTGATACCACCCTCACCAGGCATCCCTGGGCGAGACTGCAGAGCAGGTCAGAAAGGCCATATGCTCCATTTCCGTTCTCTGTAGATTCTCCTTGGTAACAGGAATCTTCTCTTCAATTTGTCCTTGAAGACACAATGCCTAAAGAAGAGCTGCAGTGTCTTGTGGTAAAGTTGTTTTATTAAAACTTGTGGCAAAACTCCCGTTTGAAAGCAGAACAATTGAGCATTGTCCTTTGGGATTCTGTTTCTGCTTATAGCAGAAGAATCCTGCTTGCCACCTTCATTTCACTGTCCTGACACTCACTGACGCTTGCTCTGTGGGATTGGGTATCTAGGATATGAGTAAGTCATTTCAAAAGATGGACCTTTGACGCAAGGATCTGTTTGGGACTTTTGGAAAGTGCATCTCCCGTTCTCCTGCATGACAGGGCTATATGGAAAGCCTGACTGGACTGAGGAAGGATGCAAACCCAATATTACAGACATCTCCTAGTGTAGTTTGTTAACTAGGATGAACATTAAGCTCACTCTCTAGGTCACTCAGTCTGCTGTCAAAGGAAGGCTATTACAGCTGAAAGAGGCACAGCTCCATTGAAGGAGTTTGAATAAACTCAAGTCTGCAATAGCTGGGGATTTCCCCCCTTGCTTTCTACTCGACCATCTCCTTACCTTTTCTCCAGTGTATGACTCACTGTCATTTGAGATCCAGCACCCAAAATGAGCCTCTTGGGGAGGGTTGGGGGGCTCTCTCTTTATTTCTGCTTCTAAAGAAAACTAAGAATCATAGAAGCAAGTAAAAAGTAGCATGCAAAAGTGTCTATGAAGTGTTTGTGTTGAATTCTAAGGCCAAAATAGATTAAACAGCTAAAGAACACAGAAGGTCCCTTCTAGCATCCAGCATTGCTTTTCTAGCTATCCATAGCAAGAGTGGAAGTGAAAAATAACATCCAGTTGGGTGTCATCCCCAGCGCTGAGTGGGGGTGGCAGGAGAACGCTCCAGCCTCAGGGCTGCAGCCCCATGCTTCCTTTTAAGTGTACCCCCTTCCATTGAGCCCAGAGCTGAGCTTTAGCTGGTGCTGCTGCAGCGCTTGACACAGTACTGAGCCCTGCAGACCTGCCCTGCCCTTCTGCTGGGGCTGAATTCCCTCCTCAGTCAGGAGGTGCCCTTATCGACGTCCTGAATACCCACGCAAAGCCCTGGCAGTGGTGGCCCTGCTGCCCAGCACGCATTGCCTTCTGGCAGCTCTCTCTAATGCACAGGCGGTGGGTGCCCGCTGCAGGGTGAGCAGCAGCTGGTGGGATTTAATGTCCTGTACCTTCACAGCTGTCTGCCCTCTGAGTGTGAGTCAGCACTTCCCATTAAGGAGGGTTCTACCCCTCAGAATGGATCTCCCTTCCCCTTCACACCTTCTGTCTCAACTGCCGCGGTCAAGATTTCCATTGGAATTCCTTTTGGCCATTTATTTCACAGCAAGTTGCTCGACGTGCAAAAGAACAGTGTCATTTTGTATCTTCTCGACATCCTGTGATATGCTGCTATCACAACCAGCCATACATTTCAAAAGATAACGGCACTGGTTTGATCTCCTGCCAGTGTTTATCATTAGGAAGGTGAGATTGGGAAGGAACTTGCACAACTCTGGCACACACACGATCATTAATCAAATCCGAAGAACACAACATTTACACCCAAAATCAAAACATAGGAAATATAAGACCTCACAAAACTATGTTAAGGAAATGTCTGGATAAACATCTGCAAATAAGCATGGACAGGGTTATACTTTCACTTCAAATAACTAAATCTGAATTGATGAAACCATTTCCATTGATTTCAATGTGAATTGGATTAGAACTCCAGCAACTTTGGACAAGCTAATTCAGGCCAATGGGTTACTGCTGTGTACTACAGCATATAGAATTATGTCTTGCAAAGATATTATTATATGTATATGAAATACAAGTTATCATATATATTATATGAACAATGTCAGAGTACATATCAGACCATGAAACCTTCTTCCAGCTCAGAAAACCTGCTTGATTTGACTTTTAGAGAGCACATTGAGCAAGTAAGTGTGGATCCTTCCTTTTCTAAACCTCGCCTGTAAATCCAAATTCCAGGCCCTTGGCTTCAATGCTCACAAACACTATGTTCTAAAAACAGACAGGTAAGAGCCATCAAAGTTTAATAATCTGTATGAAATGTCTCAGTGCATGACCAGTATTTATGCTTATTGTACCTGAAAGGAGGAGGCACTAGGATTGTCAGTCACTGGGTTTTCATGTGACAAGTCAAGCCATTGCTATTGAGGAGATGTCAGTGATGGGCTGTTATTAGCTACAATACAATTATAGTGTGAAGGGAAGAAGTTAGAGCTGTGAACAAAACCCTGCAGTGGCAACTGGAAACAGCAGGAACGCACAGCAAGGGTGAAAAAAGAAATGGAACACAATGGAAATTCTGGGAAAGCAACAACATTAATAACTGCGTATTAAAAGAAGAAGTCCAGGACTCTGCTCGCGCTAGTTTTCTTACTGTTAAGAAGGCTGCTTTTACAGAACGAGAAGGAAAAAGAAGAGGGAAAAAGATGCAACTGGAAAGTCTGATCCTGACTGGGAATACTGGCAAAAACCTGAGCCCTTTTGCAGGCATCCACTCTCTTTCTGAAGTTCACATTAAGAAGGAACAGAGCAGGGATTTGACTCTGAGCTCCATATTTAGTATGTAAATATGTCTTCTTCCAGATTCCCCTTAAATTTAACTTTCCTCTACAAATAACCCTAAAGATTGTATATTGTTTAAGCCTATGGAAACAAGTCACCCACTAGCCCTGCATTGTCTTCTAGAGCTTTTCCATCCCCAGCAGATCCCTTAGCATGAGCACTTGTTTCTGGACTTGCTGTGATTTCATGACTCACATAGAGAAACTTGAAGGCAGAAAAATATGCATATACATGAAGTAAGATTTATTATTGGGATCTCTGACCTTGGTTGCCTCAATATAAAGAAATACTCAAACCCTAACAACTAGCAGTTTATAGTTAATTCAGTTACTGGAATAATGCATATTTGTCATAACAACCAGCGATTCTATTCTTAGAGTGCCTGCACTGGCTTTATATTCCCTTCTGAAAAGGAATTATATGAAATATTGGTGCGGGGACCCCAGAGGTACCTTCCAGTACCAGGCCATAAATGATGTGACAAACATATGTAAGTTTATACATATAAATATCTGTATGTACGTATATACTGAGAGGCTACAAAAACATCACACCGTTAATACTGCAAAACAGACATGGGAAGCTGATGCCTCCCAGTTTTGGGCCAGATTTGCAGTTGTTCTTGCCCCTGTCCCCCATCTTCCTGCAGCTTCTCTAGAGAGGCCTTTAGCTCCTTTTTTGTGCTATTAAGGTATTATTTGGTTGGTTCTAGCTTTATTTTTGACTTTATTTCCAAGTAAAAAGCAAAAGAGAATTCCTGGATTCAGGACTTGCATCTCAGAGCTGCAGCTCCAGAGTTACAGTGCTATAGAGGGAGCAAATTACTGCACACTTCCAGGTCACGCTTGAGAAATTGCCGAGACAGCAGCGTTACAAAGCCACCTCTCCAGCTCTGCCCATGAGCTTTGCTTCCAACCTGTGGCTGTTTTCAATGGTTAGAACAAAAGGGAAGAGCTACAGGGACGGGTAAGAATAAACTGCCAGTGAGATTGGCTCTCAGCTAAATACATTGCTTTTCTTCTTTTCACTCTGATAGCGGGGGACAAATTCTGCAGGAATTAGAACACTGGAGAATAAGCCCTCTGAACTGCAGCCTGTGGGGAAAGAAGAAACTCACTGAAACAACCTCACAGTTCTGCTTTCTAATCACAGCAAGCTCTAGCTCAGCTCGATGAATGCGCTGCCATTTAATTCACAGACTGAGAGCAAAGAACGAGGGTGCTGCACGGACAGAAAAATACAGCTCCTTCACGCCTCAGCCTGCGCTGTGTGGGCAGTGATAGGACAGGAGCACAGGATGAGCAGATCCACACCGCTGAGGAATTCCCTCACTGATGCCTCAAAGAAACCTGCTCTTCCTGTCAAGGAAGCTCCTTAATTCCTCATCAGTTATCCTCATTACTTCCCTTTCCAGCCCTTTGCTGAAATACTAATGCGATAACTACATTATTTCACCTCTTATAGATGTTTTAATGTTAACAAATCTCTCCACAGAAGAACAAAAAATACTGCAAATGGGAAATACGAAGTCATGAGTAAGTGTTCACAAATACCACAGGGAAAAATCTATCCGGAGTTTCTGGCAGTTCAGAGTAAAGCATCTGGTGGCAGACTGTGCTAGGAGAAGATCTGTGCACAAGAAATAGGAAGTAATTATTCCATGTTTACTTGGTGGAGGTAGACATCATTTGGAGTGCTATATCGAGGTTTCGGCTGCATGCTTTGAAAGTAAGTACAGATTAGAGAGGGAGTGACAAATGTGGTAGAAAACATGCACTGCCTGGAATTGTAACCAAAGGAGATTTGTTTGTGCTGGGAGAGGGAGCTAGAAAGACAGTCTTCCAAGTAAAACCAGTATTGACTGTTTTACGTGATAGCTGAGAAGAATACAAGAAGTCAGCTTTAAATGCAAGTTGAATACTAAGCACCCCCACCTCCAAAACTAGAAGACCCGTCACTTCCCCACCCACCCATGAGCAAAGCTGTAAGGCCCTGGGACATCTTATGTGCTGCTGCCTACCTGTGCTCGTGGCATCCCGTGACTTCTGACTCCCTGCATGCATCACACAGTGCTCTGTACATGAGCGAGCAAGCGAGCACGCTTCTTGTGAAGCAGCGTCTCTGTCATCAGCACCATAGAGTGGTTTGGGTTGAAGGGACCTTAAAGCTCCTCCAGCTCCAACCCCTCTCACGGGCAGGGACACCTTCCATAGAGCAGTTGCTCCAAGCCCCTGTGTCCAACCTGGCCTTGAGCACTGCAGGGAT
>JANRGW010001699.1:7171-32027 GCA_024733675.1 Psilopsiagon aymara | reverse complement strand
TGGGCACCCTGTGCCAGCGCCTCAGCACCCTCACAGGGAAGAGCTTCTGCCTCAGAGCTCATCTCAGTCTCCCCTCTCATAGGTTAAAGCCATTGCCCCTCTTCCCGTCACTACATTCCTTTTTACAAAGACCCTCTCCAGATTTCTTTTAGGCCCCTACCAAGCAGTGTTTGCCACTGGGAAGTGTTAACAATGAAATGAATATGTTTCCAGAAGACGTCTCTTATTTTTCACTTTAAATAAACTCAACAAAATCTCAAGCTAAGTATTTTTTGGATGGCTCTTTCCCAAGAGATCCACTTGCTCCCATTGCCTTTTTTCAAGTCTAGCTGTTCCTAACAAGCTCTTCTCTGTGGACATTCTATAGCAATTTGTTTTTCTTCTCTGTTAAAGCTATAACCTCTGCAATGTCACTGTGGGGATGGTACCACAGCAGAACAAGGGCGTCAGCAGCCCTACTGAAACACATTAAACAGCACAGCCAAGGACTCCAGGCATAGGTGAGAAATTCTGCAGCCACAGAAAAGGTGCCAGTTCCACCCCACTGGAACTGTCTCACACTCCGCAGGGACCCTTTCTTATTGAGTTTCTCTCTTGCATCGTATCATGCCTATGACTAGCTCATGACCCTATTCTGGGAAGAACAAACCCTGAGCACTGTTACTCTGATGATGCTCAATGCTATGTATGAACTCTCTCTTCCAAATCTGCATGATAAACCATTTGTGGTTTTTATTTGCCTCCTTGTATTTGCCATTCAGATTTTAAAGAAGACACTCGAGCGGTATGGACCCAGGAGCAATCCAAGCCAAAGGTATGTTCTTTATCATTGATTTTTTTTAACTTTTCAAAGCTCAAAAAGAGCTCTGGGCTGTCTAAAGCCAATATTTCTCCTAAAAAATCATGTGGTGACTTTCTGCATATGTGCCAGGGGAGAACAAATCTCAGAGCTTTTTTGAACCCCCTACAACAGGGCTGGGTCCTAGCACTCCCTCCTCAAAAATGACCCTTCTTCCATGATTTTTAATAGACTTCCTTTCTAAAGGGATGTGTCAGTAGCAAAAGGCATTGGAAACCTCTGGGTTTTTTTTGCAGGTGCCTATGGACATGTGGGTAGGAATACCCCCAGCCCCATTAATCAGAGAAGCACTGCCGTGTTCATGAGAACAAGGACAGCATTATCCTGGGCACAACATCTGTCTGAGCGGATGGGCAATGGGGGAGTGGGTGCCATCTACTTTCAGTTTTGAATATACCAGTTTCATAGTTTTTTACATTTAAGTAAGTTCCTACATCACTGTTACATGCTCTGACCTAGACTGGTAAATGTCTTCTGCAAGCCAAGAAAGACAGAAATGGTGATACATCACAGAATCAACTAAGTTGGAAAAGACCTTTAAGTTCATCAAGTCCAGCCTTTAGCTAGCAGTATCTTGAGATACCAATATCTGTGCCGTGACTGGACTGAGCACTGCACAAATACGCAGTGTCTATGCTCTGTGAACTTCAAAATCTTAAGCAGACAAATAGAACAGAAACAGTGGCACTCCCACTTTTATTCCTGATGAACCATGCTATTACAGAACCAGCTAAACAGTTTGCCCAAGGCCACAAAGAAAGGCTGTGGCAGAGCTGGAAAGGGACCCAACCTCTGCACATTTGCAGCCACGTGCTTCAACCAGTCCAGTGCTTTCTGCTAGCAGAGATTACCATATTCAATACTTTTCTAAGTACTTTGGAATAATTGTAACCACCACTTGCTTTCATGTGAGTGGCTGTGAAAAGCTACATCATCCTTTGGTTTAATTTCTTTCCCTAAGAAGAATTGCATTTGAAAAGAGCACGAGCAAGTCTGAACCTGCTAATTACAACACAGCACCAGGCAGAAGGAATCATATAAAGGTATTCCTGACATTATATATGCTCTTGTCAGTCACAGTGTCTAAAGAGCTGGGAAAAAAATGACTGCAACTTGTTCAAAGTAGACCTTACAAAAACACAGCTGTCTTTGACTAGTCATAGGTATTTTGTGGCCGTTTCATAACTACAATAGTGGTTAAAATCTGTCACAGTGGAGGTGCAATAAAAGCTGTCTCGTTCTTCACGGGACTGGGCTTATCATCAAAGAGTGAGCTATGAGAAAAACATGAGGAAGGGACGGGTGTGAGAGCCAGGTACCTGCAACAGCTACTTACTAATCACGACTGATGATCAGGGATGGATTCAACACATACGTGTTCTATGAAAGGTTACACACAAAACAAAACAAAAAATAAAGAAAAATAGACCCATAATTCATTTTGCAGAGCCTTGGTTGTAACAAACTGACTCCAGACCTGCTCCTTTCTCCCCATCCGTGCTGGGAGCCCTCAGGAGAAGAGATTTCATCAGCCAGAAAAAGGGGCTGCATTCAGCCTTCACTAGCCTGCATGTTCAAAACACTCAGAGACCAGTGCTCAAAGACAACCCACAGCATTCATTAAATATCAGCAAAAAAAATTATGGCAGGTATATGCGTGATTTAAATCATTTAATGCCATGCAATTTATGCCAAATAACAAAGAAGAATATCATGGGATGCCAGTTCTTCTGATTAATGTGACCACGCTTTACATTTCTTTGGAGCTTCTCCTAATGAAGGGCAAGCAGAAATTTCCCCCTGCTAAACACTTTCCAGCTCTGCTTTACTTTCTAGTGCTTTCCCTTGTAGCACACATCGTTCATTTTGCTGAGCAACTACATTCGCTTCTATTACGCAGCTATTAATTACTTAGCCCTAATGGCAAGGTGACAGTGCATTGCTTTGCCATCAAGAAGAGCAGATCAGAAAGTTCATGAAGAACTAGGGTTTGAATAAAAATGAGGTTTGTATCTGCAGCCTCTCCTCCTTGAGTGAACTGTGTATAGTGTAAAGGATCCCCATGCCCAAATGGCCACGACAGGGCTGGGACGGGAGCGCTGGTCCCCGGCCATTCAGGATGGCTGAAGGAATTGCTCTCTGTGCTGCCTGACCTGCACAGCTGGAGGAGGATTGCTGTTGACAGGCATCCCAGGGAGAAAGGGAATAAGAAACGAAGAGGCAGGGAAAGCCGAAGGCCCTCTGGAAAGGAGGGGAGGAAGCAGACTATCCTCTTCTCTTCTCATTGCATTTGGAGACAGATGTTCTCAATATCCCCAGCTCCGAAGGGTAGGAAGTGGTGAGCACAACTTGAGGACCTCGGGTACTCTTGGCAAACAGCACCAGTATGGGGTTTTTATAACTTTCTGGATGACTAAAATGAATAGCGGTTTCAGTGGCATTCAAATCTGTCCATGGCATCTCCCTATCTGCTTTAGGGATCTGCTTCCTCCCAGTGCCCTGGAGGAAGAGTCCAGCCGAAGCAGACGGCTGGCCTCACAGCGCAGCTCTGGATGAAACTTAAGACTCTCCAAAAACCTACACCTCAAACTCAGCCCCTCCACATCTCCAGAGCAGATGCTATAGGGACCTACAGGCTCGTGCGCCTCTATTCATCCCCTACCAGCGCTTTCCTCTTTAAAGGCATCTGGGGTCTGTTCTGCCATCACCATCCGGGGATTTATGTACATTGCTCCCATTAGCGTTAATGGTAGTTAGACACATACAGCAATTTCTCTCACACTTCAGGAGGAGAACAGAACCTTATGGATGAAAAGTTTGCTATTAAGGTTTCTTAATACAATGGAAACATTCTGTCTCTTTTAATTGTAATTTACTTCTAAGTGTAACCGCTCTGGGTTGGGAAAACCAGGATTCAGTCCAATTCAATTATGCAACTCTTGCCACCTGGTAAGCCTTGTTATTTTATAAAGAGTACTGTAGTAGAACTGGCAGATTCATTCATGTTCAGAGTGTAAGCGCCGTATACTGTGTAATCACGGGCTCATAAAGAAGAGCATAGCGCTAAAGTCAACCGCTCAATTATAATGCAATCTTTAAAAGAGAATATGCAAAACCAGAGGGCAAGATACCTCTTTGGTTCAGCTGGTTTACGGTCCTAAGTTTACTGTGATCTTTGTTTTGCAAAGCTGTTTGGTACAGGCTCAGCCTTCAGTTAAAACTGAGCTCAACACATGACCCGACTCAATCGATCAGCACCTACTTGCAGACACCGGCAGATAATCTCCATCCAGAGGGCACTGATGGGAGGGGATGCTAAATCACAGGGATGCAGGAAGTTTTATTAGGTTAATGCACATTCGCTCTGACTTAGCTAATGAAGCTGCAACAAGATAATACAGGGAAAGAAAATATGTTCCCAGCGACTGAGAATGCTTTCATTAGCACTGGCACCGATCAAAACCCTGTGCCACCCCCTGTCCCTGCGGGCTAACAAGCTTCCATGTGTCCTGTCCCTGCTAAAAACCCCGAGCATCACTTCATTTACCACCCGTATCAATGACTCACATAGTGCCTTGCACCCACCCAGTGGCAGAGGCACATAAAAGGGTCTTTTCAGCAGCCAAGACCTAACAGGTACAGAAAAGCAACAGGACTGCTCAGTGGAACTGCTCTAATCTACCCAGGGTAGGAAGTGTCTGAGGGAAAAAACTCCCCTTGCCTTCAGCAGCTTTGGTCTAAGCCCCAACAATCCTCTTTGCCTGCAGCAGGCAGAAACCAGGAATCAGATGTTCAAAGGACACAGAGCACAGTGCAGGCCCTGGACTTACCCACAAGCACTGGAAGCTCCTCTAAACCACCGCCCCGAAGCCATAACTGGAAGATTAGATGTGGTTTTACTAAATAAATAGTATCAAAACTTTATTTTGCAGCTCTCTTGTTCTGCATTTCTGTATTCTGAAGTAAGGGCAAAAGTTTGCAGTGGCCTTGGTAAGTATGAAAACACTTGGGAGAACCTGGAAGGACTGGTCACCCCTGCTAAGGGAGGACAGAGGGTCTCTGACCATCATCGCTATTGTCACTGCTGTCATTTGGCCTCTCCATACCATTTTACGAGCCTTCCTTCCCAGGATGGGAGCTTTCAGCCTGCATTGGATGTAATCTCCTCCCCAGTTCCCACCCCAGCCAGAACGGACGAAGCCAGGGTTTGCAAAGGATGGGATGAGAGACACAGACCTGGGGTTTACCAATTCCACCAATACCCCATGGATTCCCCACCTGACAGCTCTGCACCTCCAACAGCAAGAGCAGGATGTTTTGAAATCATGCACCTTGTAAATAGGAGAAGCACAGCCCGATCATAAAAATGTAAAGTATTAATTAATAGTATAACTTCAGTTTGTATTCTAGCTCCGACATAATGAACCTGCCAATTTTGATTGCAAAGTGAAAACTCATCTCTTTATTTTGGACAAACAGGGTTAAGCTTCTTAAGCAATTCTTTGTTGTTTTGACTTCAACAATTTATGCAAATGAGATGTTAATTAGGGTAATTGTAACTTAAATTATGCTTGTGTAAACCTCTCCATTGGTAGGAAAGTGTGGGAATCCAGACAACTGGTATTTAAAGCAGCTGTACTAACTCACTTCTGAAAGCAAAGCATACCAAGATCACTTTCATGTCTTTACAATTTGTTTTTATGAGGTGATAACATTTTTACAAATACCATCATTTTTGCTTTTTTATATTGTAAGTGACAGTCTGACATTTTACAACTGGCTTATTGAAAACAAGAATTGAGCACTCTCGCTGTAACGGACATTAACTGCTCAATAGAGATTCACATGCTAATGAGGTGAGAGGGGCTCCAGAAAGTTTTGATAAATGCGACACACACTCTAACTAGCAGTGAATGTGAGTTGACAAAGAACATCTACACCAGGGTTCAATAAAATGTAACCCTTTAAATTAATCATACTGGCAGTATTTAATAGAATGCACAACAATCTCTTTTCTGATGGCTATAAAGCAGAAGAAATGCAAAGTCTCGACAAATGAAAGTTCCCACATTTCCCTCTTCACACTGCTACTTCCATTCGAACTTCTACAATTGTTGAAAAAAGGTAGTTACTGTAAATAACAAAGTAGGAGGTTTAATTGTTTCCTTCTTTTAAAGCAGGATGCTTTTCTTCACATTTATTTGTCTGGATTCTATTGAGCAAATACCCCGACCCGAAAGATTGATCATAAAAAGCATACCGGTTGCGCTCGGAAGGAAATTTAAGGATACCATAGAGCAAAGAGAGGCTTAAATGACCAGTTTTCTGCCGGGCCTTTATTCAGCCCAACTTAGTGAGCTTTTTTCCTTTCACTAAATACAGCTTGAAGGAAAATACACTGCAGCAGTTAATCAGAAGCAGAAAGTGAAGCTCCGAGGCTTCTTTCACACCAAACTCCCCAGACTTTGCCGAGATTTGCTCCAACAAGAGGCAAAACTGGAACATGGGCTCCAGCACCAAAGCAGGAAGGGGCAAAGTTTTTCACCATGGTTACCTTACGAGTTTGGTTTTTATTTTCCTGTCCTGAGAGTCCCAACCTGACAACACAGGAGCCCGAGAGATCACAGGAGATGAAAGTATTGGAAGGCTGATCGCAGCCGCTGCCTCCATGCGTTACACTGAGGTGTTATTTCTTCCTAAAGCGACAATCCCTAATACCCTTTTTGGGTTTAGCCCGTTTTAATCTTGGCAGGAAGTGTAAATCTGTGCGCTCAGCAGCATCGCAGCCTTGCTGGCTGTCAAAATTCTGCCTCCGCCAATGCTTGAGAGGTATTCCTGTCATAGAATCATAGAATCCCTGTCATTTCACTGGGGTAGGAGACTTCTCTGTCTGACACACAACATCTCCCCATGTAGTACGTAATGCCAAAATGCTGGCAAATGTATCCTGCTCACCACATTTCAAGCCATTTTGGTAACTCAGACTTGCATTCACAGCAATTCCTGATGGATACGCAACACGAGGAGCCCATTGCAGGCAGCCTCATGGGCAGAGGAAGGAAAATACCCGTGAATGAACCCAGAGAAAAATCACAGGATCAGCAAAGTTGGAAAAAACCTTTAAGATCATCAAGTCCAAAATCCACCACCCATCTCCCCGTTGCCTTTGGACTTTATGAGCTTACTCCAGTCCATTTTGAATCGATCAGCAGCTAGCGTTCAGCCCTGGGAGCCTGCCTATCTAAACACGCGGCCGTGCTCCCCAAGAGGCGTTGGGAGCTGCTCGACTTCTCTCCGTGCAGGAACTGTGAGCCTGGAAAAACGAGAGTGGAGAAAGGCATGCTGCAGTTCAGAAATGGCCATTTAGCCAAATTGCATACCTGTGCTGTGTCAGCTATATGGTAGATTCATCTCATTCCATTGGTCTAATGGATAGCAATTGAATTTAATTAGCAAAACTACTTTGACTTAGTCTCATACTGTGCTGAATGTAATGAAATCTTCCTCCTCTCTCCCTCTCCCCCCTCTTTTTTTCCCCCTCAAATAAAGAATGTCCTTAACTGCATTCCACCGTTAGAATATTAAAAGCCATATATGTTACTCCTAAGGACAGAGTACAGCCACCCCCTTTTCACAGGCTTTAGATTTAGTTATTGTATTACATAACATAAAATAATTAAAAAGATACTTCGATAGTTACACACAGTATAAATTCAATTACCGCGATGTCTCCATTAAAAGCACTTTTATAGTATGAATAAAATGCAAATCCTCTTTATGGATCAATACCAGAAACATAATTCTACTCTTCATCCTGAGAAGGAAGTTAGCCTCAATAAATCATCTTCGTAGATTAAAACTGGGCAAAAAAAGTTTAAAAGATATGTATTTGAAGGCAATTCTCTAAAGCACAGGATGCTCCTATTTCTTCGGGGCTCATTTTTTAGCAGCGACATTCACGGGCTGCTTTCACACAGACCCTGCCAAGGAGAAGGATGCTGAGAGAAGAAAAGCCCTGGCTGTGCTACCCAGCACTGAGACCACTCGCAGCTCTGCCTGGATTTATTGGAATGCCCCAGATCGGGCAGCAAGAAGTTTGCAGCAACTCATCCCCCCTGAAATAAAAGTGTAAAGAAATTGCTCTGGACGGGTTTGGAGGGAATATTACCACCAAGCCTAACTTTTGCCTGGCTGGGCACAGCGAGACAAGTTCCTATGATTGATTATCGTGGTATCTCTGTATCTCTGACTTTGAACCATAACCTTTTTTGCGCACAATGACAGTTGGGACCTACCATTTGCCATCTGTAGAGATGATGGGGGAGAAAAGGACTTCGCTTACATTAATCAACCAATTAAGAACAGACTTAAACAAAACACTAAAGCATAATAAAAACCTGACTGCTTAATAGCTTTCTACTCTTTAACAGTTGCCTTCCAGTACTCTGCTGATGGGAGTAGCATTGCTCTGCCCAGACCCTGCCGTGGACAGGGCTCTGGCTCCAGGACTGGGCAATACTCGATCTCAAACGGAGATGAGGGTCTTTTGTTCTGGGCACAACTGAGTCCACTACAGCAAAGGAAAAAACAACAAAAGATAGAAAAAGGAGGGAAAAGAAAAGTTTGGTAACACAAGTTGTAAATCAGAGCTGTACAATACAGACGGGCTCTCCGTCAACTGCAATCATTGGAGAATTATTTTCCTGAGTATAAAATCAGTAAGTAATCAAAGACACAAAAATCACTGCTTCAGTAAGAATCAACCTTTCCTTTCAAAGCTCGGGGCAGTATCAAGAGATACTGTGGTTGCCCCCTCCCTCATGGTTGGCGGCACATCCTGAAGGAGAGACTGAAATAGCGGCGGGATAACAGCGGTGGACTCTGCTCCCACTTGCTCCAATGTGGTTTTGGAGACCCACACACCCAGCACGAACAGCTCAGAGACTGATTTTGCTCTCAGGGACAGTGGGTAAAACCACTTTTGTGCAAGCTGGCAGAGAAACCTGGCTTCCCATCTCTGGGTTTGGTAAGCAGATGCCTTGCGCAACGCATGCTCTGCACTGCGGAAAAGAAGGAGGGAGATCTCTGTGCTTCTAAGCTCATCCTTGCTTGCGACTCCATCTGACGAGGTTGCGTTGCTAGCAGCCGTTTGCAAGGCCAGGACTGAAGCTGGACTGGTACCACCAGGAAGTGTCACAGCAGCATCTTTAACAGCTACTTGTTTCTGCTGCCTCTAGGGTACCCATTGGTGCAGCTCTAAGGAGACCTCTTGGACTTGTCCACTTAGTGAAGCTACAGCAGAGGACACATTCACACCGGTAAAAAATAGACACCTATTAGAAGGAACCACCTTCAACTCGAGGCATTTTATATACACCCAGATATTGCTAAATTGTTCCTCTGTCATGACCTGCAAATGGAATGGGCTGTTTTCTTAGTAAAAAGCATTATTTATGGATAAGGTGTACAAAACCCCCCACAAACGAACCAAGTGCTGATCAGCCAAGAAAACGTACAGTCTTCCTACAATAAATATGGTTTTGTGATATTTAATAATTGAAATTTGAACCCAATTTGTAGACGTTGGCCAACACGGTCTCTCCATCCTCGTGCTATGCGTCTCTTTGTCTATTGTTCTCTTTAATACATTGCATCTGTAAGAAAAAATTGCAACCTACTTTGTACAATTACTGCACTGAAGTCCCAAGCAATCTATCAAGTTGTCATACATTTTCTTCACATTAAGCCTTCCTAAAATCTTTCCTTTTTTCTACATTTCAAGAAAATGTAGAAATGCCGAAGGAAATTCACTCGGCCCCAAAAAAGAAAGGCCCAGTGAAACATGTCGTTCATCAAGTCTGGTAACAAAGAGGAGTTTGTGATACCCTGTCAGGAGAGCAAATAAACCCCAATGTCTCATGCAAAAGTTTTGGAAGGTTTGTAAATCATTAAAATCAGAGCAACAATAAACCCGCATCCAACAGGGCTTTGGAAAAACTCCCTCTAGGAAGGTTCTTCTTATGGAGGTTTGCTGAACCCTCTTTTTGCACCACTTGAAGGCACCCCTGAAACAGGGGGCTGAGGTTGACGACGGTCTGTCCCCGTCAAGGGAGGGACAATAGCATGGCTGGAGCCAACACAGCTTCCGGACACCGGGCTGGTTCATGGAAAAGCACGGCATTACCAAAGGCTATTTATTATTAAGGAAAATGCTTTCGTCTATTGATGGCACCCAGAAACAATGAGCAGGAACACGAAGCAACGGGTGGGTAAGAGGGAAGGCGAAGGGAAACCGGGAATTATTTCAGCTGGAAACTGGATGAAACACCAGGAGGACGTGGATTATTTTGCCTATTAGTTTAAAAAATCTCAGCATTAAGTACTGCAGCATTTGATTGACCATCTCTATCACAGTGTGCAGCAATACATAGATACTGTCTTCATTTCTATTAGTTCCCAAATAAATGACAAAGAACATGATAAAGCTCTAAGGATTGGAAGATGGGGATCCCTCTCCTATGAACTACAGGGAAAAATTGTACCTCCAACTCTCCCTCCCTCTTTCCCTCACTGCCTCCTCCAAAAGAGGTCCTTGTGAAGCCAAGAGATCCCCTGCATCCCCTTGGAGCCCCTGCAACACCCAGGTACCATGGCTGGTTACTATGCATCATCACCTTTGGTACTGTAAACGAATTCAAAACAAAGCCAAAATGCCAAGTGATTTTCCTTCTGTGCTTTCCAAGCGCCAAAGCCTCGCTCCCCAAACCCAGCTCGCGCCGTCGGTCCCACTTCTTGCAAAACAAAGAAATCCATTTAGGCTCCAGGAAATCCCACGTGTTCCCGTAACTAATTCGAGTCCAATTGCATTTGTGGTATTGTCAGGTCTTTAGGATGATCCTGTGCCATTCCCAATGTAGGGAAAACCGTGTGCTTAATTATCTTCTTTAATATTTCCATAGTATGTGATTTATTACACAGACTCCTTATTTGTAAACAAAATCAGAGCCCCAAATGTGCGAAGATAGTCGCACTTCCTGGCTAAATAAGAGGCAGACAAAGAGCCCTAATGATGCACCAAAAATGCTAACCAAAAGTGTACTCTTTAAAAAGATCACCAATTTAATGCTTTTTGTATTTCATTTATCAGCCATGTAGTCATCATTCCCCTCCCTACCACCATCTGTACACACTTTCCCAATAGACCATCACAGCTGTCCCGTTTCTCACACAAACAGTACCTTTTATATGCTTCCCAACTGTTTTTAATAACTGTTCTGTGCACAGCACTGTACTTCCTTTGTTTTCCTTCTTTTTCCCCCTTTTTTTTTAATACGAAAAAGAGATATAATCCAAACAAACAGGTCAGCACAGCAATCGGGATAGGAGGCAATTAAAATGTTAAATGCCTCCGTGGCCACTGACCCGTCCTCGAGCCGCGCCAGTGGCCCCAGCACGGAGCTGGAAAGTTCCCTGAAGTTGCTAAGGTAGGCAAAGCTTGTTCAAAAGATGAGGTACATGAGCGAGACTGCCTGAGAAATGCTTCATCCCTTTTAATGAGGAAACAGTATTAATATCAGATACTGCTTGTGCAGCCAGGCAAAGTTTTGTGAGTCCTTTAAAGCACATTTATCAACTCAAAGATATCACTGCCTCCTGTTTTAGAACCGCGTGGACAGAAACATCCCATTTTCTTTTCAAACTCTGACTCATTTCACTCTTTCCAAAAGTGTGTTTTCCAAGCGTGTCCTGGCTTTGCATCGCTGGTGCTCATGCCTTCCCTAATCCCATCCCTCCTGCTGGAACCCTGAGCTGGGCTGGACCGCACAAGCTCAGTGGCCTGCAGCGGAGATGAAGGATAACTGAGGATAACTCAGCCGCAAGCCCTGGCAAATGAAACCTCTTACAAAGGGCAGTAACTGGGAGAGATCCAGCCAGGAACACAGAGAAAAGTGGAAGTTTCTTAGCAACCCATTCCATAGAAAACCTTGAAGAATGAAAACTCAATATACTTGTTTTCTCCAGGGCCATGCCGACAGCATCCCACTGCAGGGAGGTGTGCGCATCCCACCCTGCAGCGCACAAACTGCCCTTAGCTCCGCGCCATATGGGACTGCAGCAGATAACCAAGCTCCATGTGGGACAGAGACCTTGCTCGTGTCATCCTCATCCCACAGGCAGACTTCACGTCATGGGACTGCTCATTGATGAGACACATCTCATGTTTTCATAGAGGAGTTTGTTACTAAAGACCATGTATGTGGAAAAAACTGGTTCACTCTCAGTTCCCATCACGATTTTGACCTCCAGCTTTTGACCAGAAAAAAAAAACCAATGTCCATGTTTCAAGTGGGCGCTGAGCATATTATTTTGCCTATATATCACACTCACATATCCACGTTACAAAGAACATACAGCTTTAAAATGCACTTCTGAGGTGCAACTCTGCACCCCAAACAGCACTGAGCTCCGTGGCTGGGTGTTTCTAACTGCATTTTTGAAGCTGACGTCCTTCTCCACAGGAAAATAAAAGCCCTTTACCACAAAAATCCCACTTTTTATTTGACTGCCCTGTGTTTTTCCCAACTTTTCCAGCAATACCCAACCTGTGAGCCACTATTGAGGCCGATCCTCCCCCAAGCCAGGCAAGCCGCTGGTGAAGCTTTCAAATACACTGATGTGGGATTTACTTTTTAACCAAGCAGCTTCTACTTTTTACTTTTTAACACAGAAACAAACGTAAATAGGTTTGCTATTTTTAATGAAGTCCTCATCACGTCAGGAAAAGTCCTCGCCATCACACAATAAAAGCATTGCAGTGGCTATCCTCCTTAAAAGGGATTCCAACAATAGCTGGGCTTGAGAAAAGCATCCCGATACAAAGAATTCATTCTTCTGATTTACTTGAAACTACTTTGCCTTAAAAGAAAAGAAGTACTGAATTTCATTTAAATTTTACCCTAAGTTTCCAGCATCACTCAGGGATTTGACTGCTTTCTTCCATATCAAATTAAAACCTCATTGGGTAAAGAGATAAGACAAAATTCCATGGAATATCCTTAGGATGAAATCTGACTGACAATGTATTTCTGCATTAAAATCTCCAGTAACTGTTCATCTTGACAATAAAAGGAGCAACTATTTAACTTGCCTTTTGATACCTTTGCAGGGGTTCATCCCTGTTCTTTCAGTGCATTACAAGGTATTTTGCAACACACAAACTGGCTTTAAACACAAAAATGGTAATGTAACCAGACGCGATGTTTATTACAAAGCTCACACAGCTCATTATCTGCCCCTCACACACAAGACTAAATCTGTAGACACAGGAAAATACAACATGAATGAGGCTGTCTCAACACTTTACATGTAATTCTTCATCCTTTCTTTCTCCTGAAACCATGAGCAGATTGCACATGGTGCCTGCGCTCGCCCTGCAAACTTTCTGCTTGCTGGTTTAGGACTAGTCGGAGCCTACGAGGGATGTATGGAAATGCCTCCCTATGAAATGTTTTTCCCAAGTTTGCAAATGCACTTTGCACCTAGCAATAATCTTTGCAGCTCCATGGTGGGTTTCCTGGGCTCCTGTTACTTAGACCATGGTGTGTTACTTAAAACCATTTATGTTGGAAAGACCCTTAAGATCATCGAGTCCAACCATACCTAATGTGCAGCAACAGCGGCTGGGATGGGATGTGCAGCACAGAGGCCAGTGCAAAGCATGTTTAGATTTTGTTTAGATACTGATGCTCTGAGCATACTATGAATATGATGAATGGACAAAACGAAGGAGCAGAACAAACACTAACTACACCTCTGTGGCCATGGCTAAGCGACAGGTTCAGAGGATTTGCTGTCACCTTCAGCTCTCATGGGTGATGCCATATTATCATATGCCCCATGGAAGGTGTGCTCCATCCACCAGCCCTGCCTGGAGCCTGTGTATCACCGGGGCTCAAGCAGCACAAACTCACTGTGCTACCATCCAGATTGTGGTGTTAAGTGGGAGCCAGGGATGGAGACGACTTGTCATGGGATGTGTACACAAGGCCAAGTGAGATGAACAGGAGAAACCCACCAACTGATAACACTGGTGGCTTCCTGCTGCTCTCTATGGGCGTCTTGTTAGAGGAGACCTCAGCAGTACATCCTCCTGTGATGCTTTCAAACAACCTTCTTACATGATCAAAAAATCCATGGCACCAGCGAGTTTTATCTCATCGACCACACAACCACCAGGTACCACGCTCGCACCACTGCCTTGGATATACACCAACCCCATGATGATTGTGTTCTTCGCTACAGATATATCTCACCCCAAAACATGAACATGCTGAAACATCCAATCATGTTCTGGCACGCATGCAAAGAGGAAAAAAAAGAGGAAAAAAAAGCCCATGGCAACAAAGACGACAGCTTGCCAATGGCAGCTGCTGCACGCACACACAAAATTAAACTATATTCTTCTGAAAAGGGATATTATTATGGCGTTTGTTTCCCCTCACCCATCACCCTCACCCATTCCTCACAAAATAAAGGGGGAAATATCAACATGTACCAAAAATGAGGAGAGATTCATCAAAAAATAAGGAGAGAGAGAGAAGCACTGCCCTGAGCAGGGATGGGATGGAGAATGAAGGGTTTCAGAGGAGATCCAGCTGGGATCGGGGCTGGATGTATGGAGCCGCCTTGAAATACTGGCTCACCTATGGGAGTTATATGGCATATGTGAGTAAAACTTTCACCCTTTCTGTTGCGGGAGGCTTGTGGATGCTGAATTGCATCAAGTTTGGTCATGCTAGCCCTCGGCTACAACACAAACCTGCTTATATACATTAAACAGCACCTGATGATACTTCTCTTTGCTTCCTTTCCCCAGTGTGAACTGGGATGCCTCCCGCGCTGCTATGCAATGCACGATAGCCATCTCCTCACTTGTGAAGATAAATGTCATATCGGACCTCTGACATCATGTATCCTCCAAGTAATTATTTTTGATATCATAAGAGTGGTACAGGGTGCACAATAAAATTAAAAAGTAGAAAGCAAGGTTAATAAGATTATGGTGTTGGGATAATAGGTAATGCATTTTGCAGTATATCCTTAAATCTGCCCTCTCAAAACATAATTAAATAACTGTGATTTATATTTTAAAGGAACGCAGACACGCAGTGTATCCTCCTACCCACACATGCTAATTGCCTTCAGCCCCTAAAAATCACACAGTTGTTTGCAGCTTTTTAATCCTCCCGTGTAAATAACCCGACTCAGGTCCAAGTTATGAACAATAAAGTCCAGGAAACTTTGAGACGAGCCTGTCATTAAACCCGTCTTGATTTTTATCTTGCTAATCTAATGGCACTGATGTCGACCGAAGCTCGCCGGGAAGCGCGAATGACTCCCCGGGGCCTGTCATACCGGCCCGAGTGCCAATGTGCCGGCTCGCCGTGACGCTGGGACAGCACTTGGACCGGGAAGATGGATATTAAGCATCCAAAGAAGAGACCGAGACACTCTTAGGAGGAGCTAATGGATGTATAAGCTCGGGATACCCCTTCCTGGGCCTTGCTGTGGGTCTGTGTGCACTGCGGTGGTGCAGGGACCGCGGGCAACGTTGCCTACATGCTTCATGATAGGCAAAACTCAACTATGCCGCTCTCCATTTTGCACTCGCACGTGAGAGCCTGGCACACAAAATGGAGGCCCTCGGCCCTCATGGATTTTACAGACAGTGGCTACAATACAGCCCAAATCCGCTCACTCTATGGGAACCACATCCTCCTCCATCACTCCACGCATGGGGCTGAGCGTCTTCCATGCCCTGGGTGGGGACACGGAGTGATGCTGGCTAGAAACACTTCCAAAAAATATATAAATACGCTGCTATCTCGACAAAATTAATTACACTGTGATGGGGGGATCGGCCCTGGCAACTGGGCATAAAACACTGCAACCCCCCCAAAGAATTTGCTGGGATAAAACTGCCCCACACACCACAGGCACCATGACCCATGTGGCGATCCCAGCCGGGCTTTTTGGTGGCCTACAGTAATGGAGGTGATAATTCACAATAAGCAAAGCTGAAATGAGCGAAGAGCAACACATGAACGGAAAACCCAAAGCGATTAAAATGAATTTTAGTCCACCATCAACTCTTATCTACCGAGAGCCCTCGCTGTCGTGAGGAAACCTTCAAGGTCGGCTGCTGTTAGGAGGCTAAAATAATTTGCCCTGAATTTACAGCCTGTAATTTAATCAGCAGCTCCAGCCCTTGCCTGTGTGGAAGGGAGCGGGGGCAGAGCCGGACCCGCGGCTCCATAGAGGATGCCCCAAAAGCAGTTCCCAAGCCCCGGAGGATCCGGCTTTGGGATGCGTGTGGCAAAGCACAGGCTTTTGCGGAGGAGTTGAGGGTTTACAGAGCACAGGGCTTGGGTTTATTCACTGGTTGCAAAAGCCTCTGCTGGTGCCTGAACCCGAAGCATGGAGGGGAGGAGGAGGAGGAGGAGCTGAGAAGAAGCTCAAGGCATGGAATGTGAGGGATGCCCTTCCCTTTACATCCGAATGGGGGGAAAATACATAATTGCAATAATAAGTAGCGGGTTTTAGGCACAATTAGGATTCCACTGTCTCTTTGAAGGGTTTGAAAAGCTGACACGATGTTTTGGGTTCTCTAGATTCAGCTTTGAGGCCTCAACCAAGAGAAACATTCAGCCCCGCTGTGTACAGCAGTGACCACAACAAAGATTGTGGTTTCTCCCACACTCGCCTTAAATAGATCTAAATTAATGCTATTCATCATTGGGTGGAAAAGAAGGGAAATATAAAAGTGCAGTCACTTGTAGAAAAGCCAGCAGTGTTGGGCAACTTTCTTACCATTCAAATGCTTCTCCTGCTCCTGCACCTCAAAGCCCGCCGGGGCAGGGAGGCATGGAAATAAAGCACCCTTATACCGGCCGAATCCATCACCTGGAAAACATCCTGGGCACATGAAATACGCCTTTATCCCATGTTTATTTGTTGTTGTTGCTGGAGAAAAGGGAAAGCTAAACCACATGACTGAGCTCTTGCCAGGGGTTCGTGATAGAGCAGACCGTCCCGAGTGCCGCACCAGTTAGTATCTGAATTATCACGGATACTCACCGGCTCAGTTACAACCTCGCGGGGGGAGCAGTTGTCCCACCTAAATCCTGCTTCTGTCAGCTACCGCCCGGCTCATGCTCCAGAGAACACCCGGTTCCTCTCCCAAAGCGGGAAGGATCGATAGATGGAGATATCTCTCTGCACCACATAGGGTGTGTGGATCATGGTGTTTCGTGCACACCCATGATAGGCATGTGTGTGAAATTTGGGGTATTGAGCTGTAGCTGTCATCTCCCCACCTCTCCTAACTAAGACACAGACCCAGGCTCCCACCACTGACTTTTTATGGGCACCTTTTATAAGGCTAAATCAATGCAAAATCTGCCTTCTCCTGGTATTCCTTGAGAATCACCACGAGATGTCTTCGTTTCACTTTTGTCTTTAGAACTACACATCTTACTATGGCAAAACTAATGTAGGAAGAAACCTCAGCCCCATGAGCCCCAACTTTAAAATCTCAGCTAAAACTGAACTTCGCAGGTTCCCCTTGGCAAGCACAGGGAGCCCTGGATAGGGAAAGTCCATGAAATACCTACTGCAAAGCTGGCTGAGTGTGTTTTGGTAAGAGTAAATGTAATCTGGCTGTAGAAATGTGTAGGAACTCCTAACAACACAAACAAAACTTTAAGGAGTGTTTTGGATGTACACTGGAACAGCCATGGGCTGGGAGTAGATTTTTTATGTATGGAGGGAATGTCACGGATGGTTTAAAAGTCTTTAGATATGTGTAAAAGCGACATATATACTGCACATTATCTCTGCTGAACAAACACCATTTGAAATGTGCCCCTTTTTAACTACCATTATGAGCTGTCTAAAGAGCATTTTGGTTGAAACTTGGGAGGAAAGGATGGGGGGGGGGGGGAAGCCCACTGATCTTACACCTGCTCTTTAGCAGTGGGAAGTAGGTTCTCAATCTGTTAACATGACCATCTGGCCAATCTGCATATCACGGCTATCTGGATTATTGTACGATGGAATGACAATAACGTAGCCAAAACAAAAGTAAAATGCATCAAAACCTAACAGTGGCAGGGCCCTTTTGATTTTAAATTAAATAATAAATGTGGTATCACAGCAAAGCGGGAAAGTCAGCTAAATAATTAAAACGGAGCCTTCGCTACGGCGTAATTAAGTAAACAATATGGTGTGTGCGCTTCTATAGGAGCCAGCAATAGTTTCCACTGTCGAGCGCTCCACTTTTGCTCAGCAGCTCTCAGGAGTTCAAGACGCTGCGACAGCTCTTTTGGTGATGTACAGTATTGTCAGGACACCTCTCACATCCCTGCAACACGCCGGGCCGGCTGTGGCTATTAACAGGATTAATACAGCAACAATCAATACCAATTGTACTAAAAGATTACAACGTAAAGCCCTGTGTGTACCTTTTGGACTCCTCAGTACCTCCATGGGTATTTTGGCTATCTGCAGCCGCTTTCTGCATTAACCAATCTTTGGGTTATACCCACTGATACCTCTCTCGCAGTGGTCCAAGTGGAAATATTTTATATCCAGTGATAGAATGTAAAATGGGTCTGCTTAAAGTTCAAGGTCATGTGCTATATGCTATTGCCCAGGCAATTAGCCATAAAGCACAGTCAGTCACTAAGCAAATTTTCATAGGCGCAGAAATAAGGCTGACTTCTCGCATCTTGGCTGGCTTCTGCTCTAAACACCAATAGCAAAACGAGCTCGTGTCAATAAAACCCTATCAGCAGACTTTCCTTAAAAAACTTGGGATTTTTAAATGTCCTTCTGAAAGAGTAAAAGCTTTTCTCTGCCACAAAAACCTCGCTAGCTTAATTCTCGCACAAAGCGGATAATGACGGCTGTCCAAAAAACCAAGCCAGGCATTGCAGCATCGCCTCCCGGCCTGCCATCCCGCTTCACCCGCTGCAGAAGCCTCAAAAAACTCTGACCTCTCACCAAATTTAACTACTCCCATTGCAAATCCATTCTCCCATCTGATCACATTAGCAGAAGGAACTCCAAAGCAGTAAAAAACTCCAGAAAGTTCTCGGTTGAGTGCCTACTAATGAACAAAGGTTAACTTTATCTAAAAGGTCAAATGCCTGGTGGCTAAGGTTGTGACCTTAACAACTTAAATTGTGACCTTGCCACGTGCCTAGTATATTGTAGATTCTGATACAGATCATCTGGTAAAGGACTGGTCATAAATTAGCTTTACTGTTTGACTCCCACAAAGAAAACGGTTTGCCACAATGGTTTCCAACTTGTCATTTGATACAAGCGCAGAATAAGTGAAAACTAAAAAGCCAGCCTAAGTTCAGGGTATGAAAATGCCGCCTGCTTTTAGTTAAGCAGATTAGAAACTGCAAACTGAGAGCAATACTCAAGATTTCAATACAGTTTTTGGTCAACCTCTAATTCACAAAACACCAATCTTCCTTTCCTTTTATCTTATTTTTTTACTTTTTAACAAAAAATGACATGTAGTTTGCCTATTTGCATATTTTTGTTTTCTCTTTCCAGCCAGTTCTTAAAGGGAATAATTGATTTCAGTAGCTTTGTAAGAGGCACTATTTAAATCCGTGCACATGTGTTCCCTTACAGATGATAGTGCCTACTGAAGAAAAAGCGTGGATTCAAAGCAATAATTATCGTACATGTTTAGAAGGAAAGGGACATCTTGCTGCCGAAGTCAACTCGAATAAGGGCATCTTGGAAGAGAATACTTCCCCTCCAAAAAAAAAGAAGAAGAAGAGTAGACGGGGGAAGAATAAAAACACAAGAAAAAGAGAAGCGAGCACTATGGGTGAAAAGGTCACAATGGTTTTGGCACGTATCTTCAAGCACGTTTCGGAGTCTGTGCCTCCTGCCAATACTGGCAACTTCTCAAAACTTTTAAGGAGGTAAAAACATTGTTTAGTGTTTACAAATCTTCTGTACTATAGCAGATGCTTGTCAAATCCGCTATATGTAGGTTGACCAGCCTACCTAATATTTGCGCTGGCGACTTCCTCCTTACACCGAAGCGGTCCATAAGTTTGGGGAGCGAGGCCCGATGGAGCTGGAGACAAAGGATCCCTTAATATTTTTTCCCTTTTCTTTTGTAATTTTCCTGTTGCGCACCCGGCACAAGCTGCCATTACTGCGGGTCTGCGGGAACCAATGGCTGTCAACTTGGCCAATGTTCAGGTGTAACAAAGA
Source organism: Psilopsiagon aymara (assembly GCA_024733675.1). Classification (NCBI taxonomy): domain Eukaryota; kingdom Metazoa; phylum Chordata; class Aves; order Psittaciformes; family Psittacidae; genus Psilopsiagon; species Psilopsiagon aymara. Next base: position 11,860 of record JANRGW010001699.1, on the reverse strand, counting down.
CTGCTGGGAAACATCGGAGGGGGGAAAAAAGAGGGGAAAAAAAGGGGGAAAAAAGGAGGCAGCCTACATGGGAGGCTTTAGATACACCTCTGTGAAGAGACAGAGACAGCGACCACGCTGTGCAACCTCCTAAAAATCATTTTGTCCCACTCCCCGGTGAGGTTTAGCAGGGAATACACCAGCACACGCTACTGCATTATGAGCACAATGCGATGCGTGCCATCAGCAAACAACGGCCGAAAACGCGACGCGGCGTGGTCGCTGCTCACACAAAACCGCACATCTACCCCCAAAACCCGAGCCTAAGCCTTGTGCTAATATCTAGTCTGAAGAGCAATCAGGGCAATTGCTGCCTGTTGACGATGAAGGCAGAAAAAAAGGAGTTCGCTATCAAGGGTTCTGTTTGCCAAGAGCGTGCTGATAAGGTGGTATATGCCTAATCACAACGCCGAACTTTTACAACGTCTATGGCCTGGCTGTTATAACAGGGAGAGGATCCCTTCAAGCTCCTCAGAGTACCTATGAGCATGGTTCTTTTCTCCCCTTCCTACATTTTTATGACCCTACACACAGGCTAAACCAAGACCATTGGTTTCTAAGAATAACTTCTGTACCATGTGTAAGGCTGCTTTTCACTTGGGAAGACAGTACGGATCAGTATTTACTGGTACCACACTAAATATATATCTAAATAATAAAACCCCGCATGCCATACAGCAGTAAATAGTGTTTTCAGCAGTAGGTATCAAAGTGCTTTAAGCGCATTTCCCCGCTCTGATGTTCAGAGGAGGAAACCGAGGCAGACAAAAGGGATGTGAGTCTCCGGTCTTCTCAGGGATAGTGATGGAACAGGAAGGGACCCGCAACACCTCAGCCCCAACTCCCTCTGGTTAGCCATTAATTGGTAATTCATCCTCCATTGTGTTCCGTAATAAACTGCAGAGTAAATAAATAATTTCCCACAATATTTGCCTGCTTCTCCGTCACCACAAACGCGCCACACAATTCCCCGCATCGCACCAAAGTGCAAAGTAAATGTTGCAGCCTATCTGTAGGAAATACCGTGAGGATACTTGGAAGTTATTTCCAATCATACCCGTACAATCGGGGCGGCAACACTGCCTCTTGCAACAGGGACTCGGCACAGAAAAACTTTGGGGTAGCCAAAACTTTCCGCGAGACCCTCTGGAAGAAGCTGCCATTGGAGATGCGGGCTCCCAGTGCTGTAATTTGCTCAGTTTTCCTATTGATATATATTTGCGTAGAAGTGGTTTCTACTCATACGATTCCTCTCCCCTCTGCTTTTCTTCTTTTCCAGTCCCTCAACTTGCAAGTAAGGCTGAAACCCATGAAGACCTATGCATACCATACGTGAAAACCGGGGCCTAGCACTTCACACACGCACATTTTTCTGCGATAGAATCACTCAGGAGAACTACAATAGCATACTATTTTAACCAGTCAACGTATACTACACATCCCCTGAGCACACCGAGTACCAGGGCGTACCTTGTGCTGGAGTCGGAGATCCCAAGATTTTCAACACATGCAAAAACATCTGTTTCTCAGTTCCCCCCCCCCCCATAAGCACAATATTATCAAATCAGGAATTTGTTTCAAGACCTGCTCAGCTTCTAAGTGTCTAAAATGTGATGGTTTAGGGGGGTTATATGTCTCCTTTTCCCCACAGGGTTACTGCTGGGGTTGTTTTGTGGCCGCTCAGACCTGAGGATGAGGTTTGCTATCAAGGGATCATCTTCGCCTTTGCCTTCGAGGCCAATCCTGCTGGATTTACACTCCCCGTCACCGTGGGATGAGGATATGTGGTACTCCTGACCTACAGGCCTCGGGCACTTGTAGTCCTCTCAGACTACTTTGTGCATAACATGGACAAACTTTCATTTTCAAAAAATCAATTAAGATCCCCTTTCCCCCAAAACCAGGATAATAAAGGAAGCTGCATCCAGCTGCAATCCCTCCAGCACAACATTTAGGATAACACCTGTGAAAGATGCCCAGAATGCCGCTATCCCGGGGCAATCGAGAGCCACTTTTACATGGCTTCACCTTAAAAACCCATCAGAAAAATCAAAGGGGTGAGAAGGGAGAGTTTTGGCATCCTCGGCACTCTCCTCACCGCCCCGGGAGGGCGATAACCAGCATTCCCTGCTCCCTCCCCACCTCATGCAGCTGCCGCCGGGATATGGCACCCGGCACAGAGATAAACGGAAAGTTGTAGAAGGTGGTATAGAAAAGCACTTACCTGCTGCGTGCACAAAGTATGCCAAATATAAATCGAGTTCCTTAACAGAAACTCCTATATGGTGGGGCTGTACGCACAGCCCAGGGTTAGAGCACTGTGGGGACTTTACAAGGCGCTCGCCATCAGTACTTTCGAGCGGAATACCTTTAAATAAAATCACCATAACAAGGTCCAACCTCCAGACCTTATCTGCCTGGCGAAGGCAGTCAATTCTTCTCATCTTGCCCTTCTGGTCTGGATTGGAAAGAACGCAACACGGAGGCTTTTTTCCTGTGACTGTGAGAACAAAATCCTCCCGAAATTCAGGCCTGATATCTTTCCGGAGCTTTGCCAGAAGTCTGGATGCCCATTTTTGCTTTACCTCGGGTTTTTCACTTAGCAGTTCGTCCTTCACGGCTCTCTCTTCCTCTTTTGACATGCGTTTTTCATGTTTTTTGAAGTATTTTCTTTTTCGGGCTTGCAGGTTGAACCACGTGTATGCAAACGCTCGGACGTGAGGCAGAAGTGCTTCGATGAAGGGATGAAATTCATCCTGCAAAAAGTTACAGAGAAGGGGCGATGTCATCGAAACCATCAACAAAAAGCTGCCAGAAACGAGGCTTTCCTGGAATGGTGGGAACTAGGAGGGTGTTCGGATGTTTTATGGGTTGTAGGGTTTGTATTCCGTCCTGACAGACCCCGACCCACCACCGCTGCATCAACCCAAAACTTCTCCTCGCACCTCCCTGAAAATAGGGTCCAACTTCAACCGAGGGCGCAACGATGGGGCTCTTTCCCCAGTTCCCAAACCTCTTTAAAAACACAAAGTAGAATGAGTTAAAAGCTAACAACCCCGCTGCAAGTCCACTTGCGGAACGCGTATCTCCCTTTGCTCTCTCCCTGACCCCGCTGCTTGCGGTGCAGCCAGCGTATGCCCGCCAATTTGGCAAATCCTAAACATTTGGATGCCAATCAATGTTTGTATGGGGAAGTCTAAAGTATAGTAAAACTTTCCCTAAGATATACTTGGACATAGCAGCAGGCAGTAGAGTAAAACGCCAATACAGCGGCATATACGAATACAATGAAGAGTGGTTTTCTCTCCGGTTCCTAAGTGGTGAAGGGAGTAGAATGTACTGCGGCTGATTTATCCAGCACACATGGAGATAACTAACACTAAAACCCTGGAAAATGCAAGTCTCATGAATGGATTTTTATTTTTATTTACATTTATTCAACAGAAAAAAATTAAAACCCAAAATTCAGACTTATTTGGGCAAATCAAACTCTGAGGCTTTCTATAAAATACAAATAAACAAGGGAAAAAAGTGAAATATGGGAACAGAAAACCTGAGTGCAACTTAAGCAAACACACAAAGGATTATTAATTTTTCTCTTTATGCTTCTTGTCGCATTTTTATGTTCACAAAACTAAACACCCTACTTGGAAAGTTAGTTTGGCCATCCAGAGACGCTGCTTGTTTTGTGTAATGATGAGCTAAAGATCACCTCTCTTCCTTGGCACAAAAATAATTGTGATTAAAAGTGTGCCGACGATAAAGAAATGGCAAGAAAGACGCACAGGCACCCCAATTCTGGGTAATAAAATAATAGTATATATCCTCAAAAAGTACTGCATAAATCAGCCCAAGAGATCAAAACACATTATAATACATTGGGGCCACACTTCTTGTTTTATTCTGAATGACCGAACTCCAGGCTGCACATAAAAACAGATATAGCCTGTGGGGCCTGATCCAGCACCGCGTGCCGGGGACGTCCCTGCTTCCAGGGGCCGCGTTCCTCCTTTTCTCAGGATTGGGCCCTCCAGGAGGGGAAAAATAGAGTCATTTGTGCAGCGTTTCCCCCGGCCGGGTAAGAGGCTCCCGCTGCCCACCCTTGCGAGGCACCACTGGGGATTTTTCACAGTAACTAACTTTTTTTATTGTAATTATCCCATGGAGTGCATTTCCGACCCAAATTGTTTCAGGTCATGCAAATATTGCTATTAAAGCAGACATCTGCCTTGCTTCCAACACCTTATTTTAACTCAAATTTCCTTTGCGAAAATGATGAAAAATTGAGAAATCAATAGCAGAAATACCCATCAGCAAAATCCTGTCGTAACTCCAGAGCTGCTGACTCCCCAAAAGCTTCCCTCGCACTTACTCCGAGTGTCCCCTGAATTGTAAAGGCTTAAATCTATAGGTGATACCATAGCGTTCCTTTCTTTTATTTTCAACACAGATTCCTAAAAGCCACCAAAATATGGCACAATATATTTCCCTGTGGCACAGCAGAGCGGCAGTAACCGCGAGGACTGTGAATGCTTATTAAAATAGAAGCAGGTAAAACAAAATAAATCAGTCCGATGATTGGCACATTCCTGATTTTTTCCCTCTCTCCTCGAGTGGAAAAGATAAGTTTCAAATTTCAATAAAGTTGGG